>VYZW01014889.1:11620-26331 GCA_013401315.1 Balaeniceps rex
AGCCAAGCACTGTGCAGTGTGGACTTAAAGTTTTGCCATCTCTGCTTTATTTCATTTACAAAACAGAGCTTGAATCTCTTTTTAAACTTCTTTCCACAAACGGTTGCTACAACCAGTGCCTTTAGAGGTCCTTTGTACCTGTGGGAGTAAGTACGGGTTTAAACAAGGCCCAAACATGTCTGATTAGAGAATACTCTTTTTGATTAAAATCCATTGGTTAATTTTTCAAATGAGTTTTCATTGTTTTTATTACTTTTTTTAAAAAATCAAATCCCATCTCAGTCATCTTTTTAGGCAGGAGATGATTTATAGAAAATGATCCTAGTGTTTATTTGAACATCCAAATGCAATAAATCTGCTCAGTATTTCAATAGCCTGCTTATTAATAGAACACATTATTCTGTTCAATATTGCGTTGTCTTTAAAATTTAGCAGAGCATTAGTAGTAATGAAACTAGTTTAAATCAATATATCCCTGTTATGAAACCCTCTACGTGAGGAAGAAGATTCAAAAATTTGCCTGTAGCACAATAGTCAGATGATAATTGCATAAAAAGATCTGAAAGGAAGACTTTCAGAGAAGTTTTAGTTTCTAATTTAGGATGTGTGCAAATCACAATGTATTAGTGTTAATTTTAATAGAAATATTTTCAGGACTAAAAAAATTTACCAGATTGCTGATTGCTGAGAACGAAATTTTGGTCTCACTGGCAATAATGAAAAAGCTCCGATTCATTGGAGTAGGCTTTATAACTACACAAAATGCAATGACTAAAATGAGTATTGTGAATACAGTCCAGAAAATACCACAGATATTTTTTCTATTCAGTTGCAGAAATTGTGTGAAAAAACAAGTACGCAAAGAAAAACTAAAATTAGATTTAACATTCTCAGCTTGGCAATCGCACACTTCCATTAAATGTATGGGCCAGAATTTTTATACTTAGATGTCTAAAATTAGACCCCTGAATAAAAGACCTGATTGTAGAAAGTGCTTAAGCACAGTATTTGTAGAGAGATGCATGTCCTAGTTCAGACAGTTTAGTTTTAGTTTTCTTGGTGTGTTACTCTCAGTTCGTTTAACTTGGTGTTGCCCCAAAATGTCTAATTCTCTTGACTTAAGTGCATTGAGCACTACTAAAGTGAGCACAGGAACGTGCCCTGCACAATGTGCCCTTGCAGCAGAGCCGGTGAGGTAGGTGGAACTCCATGGTACTTGTGTGGACCTTGGTCTCACCACTGAGTATTTAGGGGTCAGGAAGCAGAGAGAAGACCGTTTTAAAGTTAGACCACTGGTACCATCTCAAAAGCTCTTAAAATGTGAAATAACCTGTGTTGCTGTGGGGAGAGCTGGCTGGTTTCCACTTTTGAGAAACAGGCTATGCTTCTACACAACTTGGCTCTCCAGTTTCAGAAGGGCAGCTCCAGTTTGCATCTCAGTAGAGCGGTTGCTAAGAATGCTCTCGTATTTGAGACCCAGTGGCTTGTTAATGTGTTTTTTATGACATATCGACCACAAATTTCTGTGCTGATTCCAGCTTGCTTAAATCCTGCAACAATACCCACTCCCCCCAAAAAACCCAAATCAAAACAAAAAAACCCACACCAAAAACCCCAACCCCAAACAAAGCCTCCAAAAACCCTCTCCCAAAAGTTCAAAGATACTGTGAAGTAGAGGAAGTGATTTGCTCCTCTGTTCTCTGTCATCCTCCACCCATGGAGCTGAAGTTCTTCAGAAAATGTTGTCTCATAGTGCTTTCAGGAAATGGGTAAGTAGTAAACTGTTGCAAATGGATGTCTTGAGTCATAGATAGGTTGAGTGATTTACTGTTCAGATATCAGTGGAAGAGACAAATGAGTGACAGCATTCCTGCTCATGAACTCACTGGCTCTTTCCCCCTCTTAAGATGTTGAAATGTAATGAAACTTAAACATTTTTAAACAACTTCCAGATTAAATTTTAATAGGAATGAAAAATGAACAATATTCTTACAAGTAAGAAATGGTCTTCATTATTTTTTAAAGTCCGTATCATAAGGAACAGCACCATTAATAAGAGCCCTGAGTTTTTTTATATTATGTACACTGTTCAGATAGAAATTTAACAGGGAATTTTAATGAAATGATGGCAGAAATCACATTTTTATTACATCCCTTTGCAGAATATTTCCTGTGAGACCAAGATAGAGAGAAGCCAAAATTAATGGCTTTTTGTAGGAACTGAGTGATAAGTTATGGAAAGCTTATAGAGATAATAATTTTAGACTGCTGTTTGGATAGCTAAACAGCCTTATGGAGAATCGCTGCTTAATAGACATATCATGGGAATTAAAGACATTTGGATGTTAATTTGTATACATATTTTTGGTATAGAACCATAAAGATACTTTGTTTGCTGCTCTGTGGAGGGAGGGAAAGAATTCACTTGCTGGATAGTTCCTGTCATTCGACCACTTAAGAGAACATGGAGAGTTGTCAGGGGGCTGCCTCTCTTTTCCTTTTTCTCTCCTCTTGTGGTTTTTAATCTGAACGTAAGAGAGCATAATAAGATCTTACCATGTTTTTGTTCTCATTAAAAATTAAAGAAATTGTTATTTTGGGAAATGAGAGTTATGTTTAGGGAAAATAAGCACCAAAAATATTTATGAAAATCTAGGCAATCTAGCATATTATGTTGACTTAGAGTCAAGCTTGTATTGCCCACTTGGCAAATATATTTTACCGTATTGCAGTACAACTATAATAATAAATGAACATCTACTAAAGCCCCCTATCTACTATGGCAACTGGCGTTTTAAAAGCACTTCACGTGCTCGGTTTCCTGTATTTTAAATGCAGATGTTCATCCAACTTTTAATACCAATGGGAGGCCCTGTTCAAAACCTGCATTAGAGTGAAGCACAAGGTGGCAATAAACTTAATTTGGGCTTTTATCTTTCTTGGTTCCACCTCAAAGCTTTTAAATATTGCAGTTCTGAAGTGTGAATTTCTTTTGTGTTAGTCATTTCTGTGAACACCTGTGAGCGGCTGGGTTTAATTGGCCTACAGCTGGTGCTGATCGTGTGTGCAGGGGCTGGGGGAGGCACTGCCTCATCGGCTGCCTTCGCGGCGGGCATCATTATCTCCTCTCCTTCCTTTTCAGCTCCTTTTTTTTGTTCTATGCAGGTTAGAAAGGTTTAGGGATTAGGGACTGAAAATAGAAGGGGCTCCGGTAAGATTTGATGCCTCTTGGATGAAGTCATTTCGGCAAATATATCTGCATGCATCAACACCTTATTGAACAAGTCAAGTGCAGATTTGCTAATCTTGTTAGTCAATTTGCGATACTTCTGTATCTTTCATAGAGGTGACTGTGCCAAGAGCCAGGGAGGCTGAAGTGCACAGCAGTGACAGCAGCGTAGAAGAAGGGAGTAAAGATTTTAAAAGTCTCCTCTCCATGTCAACTGTTAGCAGTTTAATGGCAGGTGTCACCCTATCTGTGGTTGAAATGAAACTAGTACAGGTTTGTGTATAGACATTTTTGATGGGATGACTTGCTTTAGTCACTGATGGTCTCATTTGCATCCAGACTTGCTTGATCTCAGTAACTCAGTTTAAATTAGCAGTCTTTGTTTCCTTGAATGTCTTGTGCACGTCCTTCTACATTGGAATAATTGTTGCTCTGATTTTTTAAAGTTGATTTCTGAATTAGGTACTAGAATTACAGACCCTCTTATTTCCTACAAGAAACTGCTGCAGACAACTTGTTCAGAAAGTATGTATTTAAGAGGAAATAAATAGTTCTTTACCCTTTGCTGCTTTGTAATAGATTGGTACACTGTTTTCTACCTGTAGGCTTCCCTAGGCTTTGCAGATGAAGATGAATTATATAACCTTCAATTGGGAAGGAATGAGGGAAGGGAGAAATGCAGCCAAATCACTTGAACTAAGCCAGAATGTCCTAAAGGTCATACTTCTCAGTGCTAAGGAGAAGAAAATAGCCTCTATATGGAATATTTTATTCACAACAGGAGCGAAACTGAAACTTTCTAAATCTAAATTGAAAGCTGTGAGCAGCCACAAGCCTATAAATATGCCTTTTGGATTGTAATAGGCCTTGTAGTCTTCATGTGTCCCTTACAAATGGATTGTAATTTGGAGAATCGTGTAATTTGTGAATCCAGTGAGTTTGCTGCATCCTCTGTTGCGAGGTGTATTTCCATGAGGCATTCTTTGTATGTAGCCTGTAGGGGCCCTTCATGCCACTGCATTATGAATCCTCTGTGTTTTGGGGCTTAATGGTCTTCTGCTGGGTGAGACTTTAAAACAAAAAGACTGCTTAGGAGGCCATGAAAAGTAAGGAAATGCCTCTTCACTGTCATATCAAAGCAGCACAGGTCTGACTCTAGTTAAATTTCTCCTTTTACATGGGTGACAATCTTGCTGATGATTGACTTTGTTCCAGCAAGAAGCATGCAAGCCTTTATTTTTGAACAAGTGGAATTTCAAAAAATAAATGCACACTGCAGCAAAGTGAATACTGGAGAAGTAAGGTAATTTAATAACCTCTCCCAACTTTAATCGCCCTTTTTTTCCTTGCTGCTGTTTATCTGGTGTCTCACTTCTACTGTTTATGTCAAGCTTGTTGCTTCCCTTTAAAATGCTTTTCTGTGAAGCTTTAGTGAAGTATCATGCTACAGAAGGCAGCATTACTAAACAGAAAAATGATGTACACTGGGAGAAAAAAATGGCAACTGCTTTGGGACTGAGTCTGTATTGGTGTGGTGGCTGACCCTGACTGGATGCCAGGTGCCCACCAAAGCCACTCTTATCACTTCCCTCCTTAGCTGGACAGGGGAGAGAAAATATAACAAAATGCTCGTGGGTCGAGATAAGGACAGGGAGAGATCACTCACCAATTACCGTCACGGGCAAAACAACCTTGACTTGAGGAAATTAGTTTAATTTTATTACCAATCAAATAAGAGTAGGATAATGAGAAATAAAACCAAATCTTAAAAAACATCTTCCTCCCCACCCCTCTCTTCCTCCCGGGCTCAGCTTCACTCCCAATTTGTCTACCTCCTCCCCCCGAGTGGCTGCAGTTGCACAGTATTTCCCCCCCGCTTCTTATTTATGCTATCACAGAGGCACTGCCACCATCGCTGATGGGCTCAGCCTTGGCCAGCGGCGGGTCCGTCCTGGAGCTGGCTGGCATTAGCTCTGTTGGACGTGTTGGAAGTTTCTAGCAGCATCTCACAGAAACCAGCCCTGTAGTTCCCCTGCTACCAAAACCTTGCCGTGCAAACCCAATACAATTGGGTACTCTGTTCAAATACTTGGGCAATACTGGTGAGATAACAGGTTGGAGAGAGCTTAGAACAGGGATTTTTTTCAGCCTGACTTTTGTATAATGTCTTGCATCCTTCAAGTTTTCTGTTAAACGCAGTCGATATGACTGACTGCATTCCCAAGAAAGTGTAGCAGCAGCCCCCTAACTTCAGTGCAACTTGTTCAAGTTTCCTATTTGTGTTACCCAATTTTGTTTAATTGGAATACATTAATATAGCAGACACCTTGCCTTCCTCTAACCAGATTTAGGGCTCAGAATGAGTGGAAAGGTCTTATCTTAATGAAAATGAATTTTCTTCTGTCTGAACAATAATGCAATAAAATGATCAACCTTCTTTTTTTAAGCTGTTAATTGTCTGCATGTGTAATGCTACCTAGCAACATTTCTAGTGGTGCTGTGCGAGGGCCCTGCTGTTGGTCAGAGATTTTTGGAGAGCGCTGAAAGATAACATTATTAGTAACAATTAAGACAAATGTTTCTTTTGTGGCTTGAAGAAGGCTCATTTAGCAAAACCTCTCAAAGGCAAGGCACTGAACATTTACATTGTTTTATTTATTTGGTAGGAAAGTAAATTGTTTGAGGGGGGGGAAGAACTGGAGCGTACATTAGACCCTGTGTAGCAGCAGTCAAAGGCATTCCAATAATGGTACCAGTGCAGGCTGGAGTGTGGAGCAGTGCGATATGGAGTTCATATACTGTAAGTGGTGAGAAACAGCTACCTCAAATATTCTTCTTACAGTAACTGAAAGCTTTAGTTCCTGAATTAATTAATCAAAGGCCCTAGACTGCAATGTCATTATGAATAGTCAGAACATTTTCAGCTTGGTGCTTGGCTCATCAGTCTGGCAGGCACTGAACTCTGTCAATCCCTATTGAAGTTGTGCCAGTCGTCTTAGATGAAGCTGATTGATGTAAGCCCTTTCCTCACCATTCATTTGGACAGGCAGACTGTGTGTGACTAAATTTTTGGCCATCATAGACATTCAGATGAATTCATTTTGATTAGTTCTAGCTGAGACTTCGGGGAAACATGAAAACTGAATTGCTGTTCTTTTCCTCCCTTCCCCCATGTTGTTCTCAAGCTCTTCCCTTGTCCATCCACAACCACTATGCTCATGCACGCGTGCATGTGAATACACATGCAGACATTTCTGTTGCTAGGCATTAATCCATGGGTCCGGGCAGAGTTCAAGAGCTTTTTTATACTAATTGTCTTTTACCAAACTATTTCTTTTCTCTATACAACACGATATTGGAAAATGGTGCTGTTTTCTCAGCTGCAGCATTTTAATGCTTGCTCTGTCTTCAGTGAGTTGCTTTGCTTTTTTCTGCTATCTGGTACAAATTTAGTGTAAATTAAATGACCAGTTCATTTTTTGCGCTCCATAGGCTGCAGCAAGTAATAAACAGCTTATGTAATCTCCTAATCATGAACTCAGCCAAAAAATGTCATAAAACTCTGCAGTATACAGCACCTCGCAATGATTTCTGTAGCCTGCAGAAACCGTATATTATGAATATTGTTTGCTATGTTTTTTTTTTCACTTGAATCATCATCATCCTCCATTTGCAGGAAAGAGACAGACTTTCTTTTCCTATTAGATGTTCCACTTTGAATCTATATTATTGCCTCTGTGTGTGGTTGTTAATTCTACTTGGAGATTGTTGCTTTCTTTCATCGAATTGGAGAAATAATATAAAAACCAGAAACGTTAGAGACAAAGAACTTCTCTACCCTTTTCTTTCTCTGTTCCCCCTCCCAATTTTCTGGGCTTCTCCCAAATTTCCAGTTTTACTTTTGATAATTCATCTAATCCTTGCATTCTCAATCTATGCGTGTGACCAAACCTTTCATCTTCCCCTCCTTGCTCCCACTGCAGGATTTTTCCCCTTCCAGATCTTTTTTTAAACCTTTTTTTCCAGCCTAAATAGCATGAAAGTTGGCTTTCATTACTTCCCATGGAAGGCTTCTTTAGTGGTTTGCTATCAGAAAGCATTTTTATATTCAGCCCTTATTTCCTGTTTCATCATTACACCCATTTTTAGTTGCCTATTATTTGGTGTTAACCTGTTAGTGCATACTATGATGTTTTGCTTCTTAAGTGTTTGTCTTTTAACCGGCTCACTGGCGTCGTAAATTACCATCTATCATTAATACATCTTAATTTTTTTTTAATGGTAGTACTTTGAAAGAACATTATTGAACAGCATGCTCTGTTTCAGGCTCAGTGGTATGAAATACAGTGTTGAGCATTTTCTTCTCAAACCATTTTAGAGGTAATTTTTCAGTTTTCATGGTGCTGTCATTGATGACAGCTGTATCTCAGCCAGTCTTCCTTAGTGCAATGCATGGAGAGAATTGATTTGAACAGAATGGTAGATGTAGTCTAGAAGTTACTTTGGGAAAACTTGTTTGGGTGATATTACAGTATCAAGAGTGGTCTTACAGTATCAGATGGGTTAGAGATGGGTTTGTGTGCCTTCATGTGAATACTTCAAGGGACTACGGGCTTGGGATTCTTCTGAAGGACTTCTTGGTTAGCCCTTAGAAGGGTGATTTGCTACTCCCTTGCAGGTGATCCTCTACCTTGGGAAACTGTCCCTCTTAATTCCGTTCTATGCATGTTGCTGTTTTCACTTATATTTGTAGCCTACTCTACATGTTTAAATATATATTCAGATAAAGTGATTTGACATGGGCTTAAATTAATACTGCTGATGCTGAGTGATCTTGACTCTTTGAAATTGGTGAAAGCTGAGAGCACTCAGCACCTTTCAAAAGTACGAAGTTGCTTTAATGTCAGACATGTATTTAATATGGTCAGCAGAAACAGTCTCTTGGTGAACCTTCTTCTTTCCTTATAATTTGAGCTAAGTAGTTGCTCAGTGCCATTTGTCCAAATTGTAGTGAATTATGACATTTTTAAGTGGCAACTGTATTTTCAAGCACAACCATTTCATGAAAACAAGCTTTTCAAATGAGCTGATAGGAGTCTGAGATGCAGTACAACATAGCTGGGATTCACCCAAGAGAAGTAATGCAACATGCATTGAGGAGGAAGTGTAAAGGGAATAGTTTCTGAAAAGGAATGCAAATTCCTGCCTAATGAAAGAAGGGAGGAGAGAGTCCTGGGCTCTCCTTGTGGTGCATAGCAGAGAGAAATCCGCGTAAGAGTTTCTGGGTCATCACTTCCCATGGTGCTCTTGCTAAGTACCTTAATAGAACAGTGTTTGTAAAAGGATACAATTTTAAGTGCTTTGGTAATCTAGAGAGAAAGATTGAAAAGGGGGAAAATGTGGGTGTTCTAACTACCTACAGTTTTGGCACCCTGTCTACTTGTTTAATTACTGTAACACATATGACACAGTTGAAAACTTCTGAGTTAAAATCTTTGTGTGTATTTTATATGGAAAGATGTCTTTCATATTTTCTCCTCTGGATTGATCAGTCATTTTTATTTAGGCTTGGCTGCTGTAATACAGCTGTTGGTTATTTTTTTTTTTTTAATGCTTAGCCCTTGCCCAAGGTGCTTTAAGAGGAGGAGGAATAGATCAAAATAATAATTTTTCTTCTCCTAACATTAAGATATGAGTTTTTAAATGACTCAAGCCAATTTGTTGCAGGGTAGATTCATTGTGGATACACTCAAAATCTATCAGATTGATTGACGATGCTATTCTGTTGACGTCTGTTCCAAAAGAGAATGTGGGATAATAGGTTGAAGATTTGATGAATACCATTTTATTTAGAGAAAATTATATTTTGGCACATTTAGTATATTTGTAATATAGGAGAGACTTTGAAAGTTACCTTCAAAAAGGTGACTGTAGGAAGGCTTCCATTGCTGAGATCAAGCCTTGTGGGAATGGAGGGTTTTGGCACTGCTCCAGTTCCAGGGAGATTCCACTGCTGGAAAACCACAAGCAAAATACATCTGGTTTTGTAGGGTTTTGTAGTCTGAAGGTTTAAAAAAACCCCAAAAACCAAAAAACCCAAAACTTTAATTTGAACTTGGCTTGTATGTAAGTTGTGTGTTGTCCTTTCAAACATTAATGGATTAAAGTTTTCTTTCTAAAAATGTTTATAATTTTTTAGGTAGCCAGGCAGGCAGCCTGGCTCACTCATTGCCCTTATGAAGTGGAAGTTGATACTTATTTTCAAATTCTTCCCATTTATGTAATTATTTTTGTAGCTTTTATGAAATAAGACATTTTAAAATTAGTGGAATTCCCTGAAATCACGTGGTATAATTCGTAATAATGCATGTGAACTCCTAAAATTTACAGGAAAATAAGCTAATAGATTCCCCTCACCACTGGCTTATTGAATGACTCCTTCTGTCTCTACCTGGAAGGCAAAACCTGTTGTATTAGACAGCATATTGAAAGTTCTTTTTGATCTTTTCTATGTTAGTTTTACTTTCTGAAGCATAATGTCCCCAAGTTTAAATCTGAATTTGGAGCAGAGGCATATTCTGAGTGCAGCAAGTGAGATACAGAAGAAGGAAAGCTTAATTTCCAATTCTATCTTCTTTATGGTTAATGTATGGCAAAAATTAAAGGCATCTCCCAAATTAGGTCTGTTTTAGAGATGTTTGTTTCAAGTGGTTTTTGAGACAGCTTGCTGATTCAGCCTTTCTGTCCCTGAGTCTTCTGTGGCCTGGCCTGGCATCCCAGCTAGCTAGGTTAAATTGGGTCTAGGCTCTCCCTTCTGTACTGTGGGGGAATGTATGTGATGCCTGAGCGGATGGGAGAGGAGCAAGAGCCAACAGTTGTTTCAAAGCTCTTTCCTTGGCCATCTGTTGGGCCACTTCCACTGTAGCCTTAGTTTTAAGGGGTCCCTAAGCTATGGCTTACTGCAGCATTCAAACCTTGGTAACTGATCAGCCTGGGGTGGGAAAGAGAAAGCTACAGAAGCTGTGAGGTTATGTTAGCAAGCAGAGAGCAAAACTCTTGCGCATTTCTTATGGACCTTCAATAAGCATTCAGTAATAGCCATAGTTTTGTCTTTAAAAAAAAAAAAAATTGACCAGATGAGGTTAAATGACTTGCATAAGGTCCCATGTGCAGTCTGTCATCTGGGCAGGAAATGTAGCTAGCTCTGCAGAGTCCCAAGCCCCACTGAGTTTGGGTTTTTGTATTTTTTTTTCTCTTCAATTGTATAGAACAGACACTATTTGCAAGGCCCCATGGTTCATCCCAGCAGCACTTCTCTGGGCTGGCTGGCAGGCCACATGGGGACTGTGAGCAGTCCCCTGGATGGTGGCACCTATACAGCAAGAGCAGTTCCTCCTCGTTGTCGTCATTGGGGCTGCTGAGAGGCACAGGGCTAGAGAGTAGCTACTCAGCTGGACTGATGCTTGCTCTGACCCGATATGGCAGTTTTTATATTCCTGAACAAACTGTTGACCCAAATTATCCTTGGCTTGTCCAAAGTTTCAGGTCAAACAGCTGTGGATCTGCAACCGTTTTGAAGGGATTGGTGGTAGGTGTGGTTCTAAGTGATGTTAGATATGGCAACTACAGAGAAACTAACCTATTTCAGAGGCTTTTAAACAGGAAGAATAATGTTGAGTAATACCAGGTGATGCTGAAAGACTAATGAAAAAAGGCCTTTCGTTCAGCGAAGTCAGGCATGATTAATTGTGAAATATAAACCAAATGCCTAGAACAAAGGTCACTTGGGAGATGGAATAGCTCCAGACAATGGCAGGAATCCATGTGTAAAGATTAGGGAATTGATAGATGTGCATGTGCATTGCTGTAGGTAGCCAGGTAGTAAATATGTAGTGCTGTCTATCAGAACATATACTGGATAAAAGCCGAGGTGAGTAAATGCTAAATTCTAGCTGCTAAACCAGCTTTGTGGTTGAAGCTTAGAGAAAATTTGCCTGTTTTATGCTATTTTGCTGCTTTACACGGATGGGGTAGGAGTAACCAGAGGGATGGTTCTGGTAGCAAACTGAGGTGAGGCAAGAGCAGTCAAGGGGCCTGAAAGGTAAACTTCGAAGGAAAAGCTCAATTGCAGTTACCTCTTCATGTGGCCTAAGAAGATCCTGCATACCTCCTTAGTCTCCTGCTGCCTTGAGCATGCAGTGCCAGGAGGGAAGTGTTTCCATTCCATGTACACAGGAGAATGGAGATTTCGGAATGGAATAGAGCTCTCCAAGAGAGAACAGCTTCAAAGCATTATTTAGCCCTTGTGCCCCCCTTCCAGCAATTATCGTAACCTCATTTATTTTCTACCCAACTCTGATACGGGGACTGTAGTTTTCTGTGCTAAAAGAAATTGGCTATTACTTTGATTATTCTACTTGGATACTGCCATGAGTACAGTACACGCAGGTGCCAATTTTTTTCAGTCGGAGAATTGAATTCAGAGGTTGATATTGATGCAGTTGAACACATACAAATTTCAGTACAAAATATGAGACTCCTACGGTTCTAGTTAGTTGCTTTTGATGAATTGAAATAAATGCATATTCTCTTATTAAAAGCCCAGAGAAGAAACTGAAATGCAACTCTGTATGCATGATTCTTTTTTAAAATGAAGGCTAAGAAAATCCCAATTGATACATATAAGACATAGATTTTTAATTTATTGCTCAAGCATATGCAAAAAAGGCTTTACTTTTCAGTAGTATAAAATTCTCAATGTGTAGTGCCTGGAGCTATGGTTTTGAACCTAAATTGCATGTATTTACTAAGCCATATAGCTCTGCAACGTGGAAAATGGAAGCGCATTTCAAATGCGTGCAGGGATTGCTATTACTAAAACCAGTTGTAATTTATAAGTGAGAAAAATAAAGCTTCAGATGGCAGATGAAGAGACACCTTTATTGACTCCATATGCTTGACTGCATGAGGTGCGTTCCTGAAAATGGGAAGCAAGTGCCATATTTTAAGGAATTTCAGAAGTCAAGCATCAAGGGGTAATAGAGTTGACCTCTAATTTCAGAAATCACAGGCTAACATTTGAGAGCATTTCACTTCCAAACTTTATTTAAAGCTCTGCTTAGCAATCAGTTTTATAATAGTAAGGATTTTTGGCTGGGAGGCACATCAGTTATACTGTTACCGAGCAGACTTTTTCCCTGTAACAGCAGACACCAATGGCCTCTAGGAATGAAATGCTGCTACTTCAGACTGCGTACAGGTGTGGTTGGACTGGCCTTCTGTCCTTGGTTTCACAAGTATGGTTTTGCATCCTCTGTTCTTTTTACCTTGAGCAAAGTACAATGTAGTTGGTCACTTACGTTTCTAACAGGACATATTTTTCATTCTTAAAAGTTTACTGTGTCCTTAGTGTTGAAGTATTTCAACCGGCATTTTTCTATCAGCCTCTTCCTAGAGTATCCATTATCCATTGCTGCAGTATGTTATCTAGAGGCTGTGTCTTGGTATTCTCAGTGGGTAATTCTCAGCACGGGTGCTGGTCCCCTTACATAGGTGTTAAGGAAATACAGGTTTTGGATGTATATTTAGTGTAGAATTGATTCCACCCTGTGTTCCCTCCACCTAAAAGTAAAGATGCAATACAAACACAACATTGCTCTTTCCAAAATGATAGAACTTTTGCTTTCAGTACAGATTTGTAAATTCTTAGAAAAGTGAAAGTTAAAAGTATCAGTGTTCTCCCATTAGAGGAGAAGCTTCAGCACAGGTGAGATAAAACTATGACTTTGACACTGCTTTCTACCTGCTCTTAACTTGACCATGTTCTTGGATGTCTGTCACTTTTGGTATGACTAGAAAAAGTTTTGCGAGCATGGTAACTGCCACCAATAAGACACATGAACACAGTTAAACATCACTTTGCATGTTCAGAGTGGCTACTACTGTGACAAACTGCCTATCATCCTTTATAAAAAATGGAGGGAGGAATTTAAATGTATTTTCTGTAAAGCAATTTTCTTTAGGTTATTCATAAATATCCATACCTGCTTTCTGAATACAGAATTTCAGCCTTATTAATACATAATACATAAATTTGTACAGGAGCAATGTTGTGTTTGTNTAGCCTTGAGTTATTCAGCAACTCGTTTACTTGAAGTTATGGATAAATGTCATACATAGTACTTAGGTTTTTTCCAAGTGTAATTGTGTTGTACAGATATCCAGACTATTATGTGTTGTTAGCAGTCTGCTCTCATGCCTGTTAGTGCTTAAAAGCTAGAATGCTGTTTATAACTCTGCTTGTATTTGTTTCAGATTTGGAGGGAATGGGGGGGTGGGGTTGCTTCCACAATACGAGGTGATTATTGGCAAAGCCAAGAAGTTTTTTCTACTGAATTAACTCCTTTGTCAAATGGCACATTTATTTACAGGGAGGCTATCTGGACAATTCAAATGAACTTGAAATAATCCTGATACTTCAGCACCGTAAATTGGAGAAGGGAAAATAAGAGGACAGAAGGCACAATTTTCATGCTAAGGTTCCTCCCCTGCTTTACCACTGAGGAAATGAGCTGCCACATCTGCTGTGCTGTGACAAGATCTGGACAGGATATGTCCAGAAGACTATATGGGAGCTAGAATACAGGCAGATGATGGAATTGTTTGAGCTGTAGGCTATCTATGCTGTCACATTTAATAGTATACGTTCAGCATCATCACAGACAATAGTGAGGCAGAACACAAGTATGTGGAGCACCATGGTTTTTTACTCTTTCCAGAAATGAATTTCTTATATTTATTGATTAGACTGGTGCAGAAACACTGATTTTGCTGATATGGGTATAGCAGCAGTGCCAAGAACATGGCAATTTAACCAATTTACAGTTTAGCACTGCTTACCCAAAGCTGAATAAAAACAGAGACTAGAAATGGAACCAGAAGAATTTCTGGTAGATGTTTTTTGCAGCAACATTACAGTGTGAGGGATGTCAGTGTAGCTGATTGGATTTCTCTTTACATATAAAGATTCTGTTGTTTTGGATCTGGATTGCAGTTTTGATTTTTTAATTTATTTTTTTCAGTGACTGCATATTGGCATTCAGATTGATAGCTAAAATAAATTTCAGACAGATTAATTTATGAATGATTTTTTAAAATATAAAAATTGTTCATAATTCTCTTAACTCTCTGGAACTTCTAACCCAGAGTAGCCCTTCTGTAACAGCCTCCCATAGGACTGTAACCGGAGCTATGGGTTTTCCATTCCTCCAAAATTTGGGCTACTTCAGCTTTGAATTTTTTAATATATGTCAGGTGTGCTGGACTTGAGCAATCTGATTGTGACTAAAATTCAGGGAAGTCCCTTGTATTTCTTGACCTCAGTGTCTTCATCTGTAGAACAAGGACAACAGTGCTTAGTTACTGCCAGGAATATTTAGGCATAATGTATATAAATACCTCTAAAGGTTACAAGTTCTCTCAA
>VYZW01014891.1:0-29532 GCA_013401315.1 Balaeniceps rex
GACTGGTCCTCCACATCCAGAGCCTCATACCTATTGTGCCGAGATCTAAGATCTATTGTCCAGTGACCTAAGATGCAAATTTACAGTATCTACCAACTACCATAGGGATACTGTTCTCATCTTGGTGCTTGAAGGTCTAAAAACATTTCGTGGGAAACTGAGTGCCCCAACAGGTTATCTTATCAAAGACCAAAAAGCCTTTTGGTTTTATGAACATAAATCTAGAGGATTTAATGCAGCTTCCCTGACATTACCTTTTGCCAGCTCCATGTCCATGCTACAAGCTTGCTTTGTGTGTTAGTTTACTCTCCTTTAAAAGTGAAGTTAGCCTGCAGTCAGTGAATATATTGTGCTTGGTAATACTTGGAAATTTGCTTTCTGTTCCCATTAAGTGATAAAAACGTCAAACTGAGAAACAAGATTTATTCTAGAATTTCTTGTCCTGTTAAAGGAACTGAAAAATGGAGAATGGTAAGGAAAAGAGAGAAACAGTGGGGTGGGCTAGTGAAATGCAAGCTTTTTGTAGGTTACACTGTGTGGCTTCAAAGACTTTTTTTTGCAAAGGTAGGCTTGCCGCCTGGACACCCTTTTCTGCAAAAACACAGCAGAATTTGAACACCCAACCCCACTTCTTCCCACTTCTTCCCTGACAAGTGCATATAGGTGCTTTACCACATGTATACTTCTACTTCATTTCTAGAATGATGCCAAAGACACTTGTAGGAATATACTCCATGATTTTAAACAGTTTTTGTAAATCCAAATAAACTCCTCCATAAATACCGGGGAATGTTAGTCCAAGCCCACAGCAATCTAAGGCTGATTTAGGAATACTGCAGTATTCCTAGTGCTTATTTCAGCTCACTAAAGTATCTCTTTGGCTTAGATCTTTTCACTGTGTTTTGGTCTCATGAGTGATTTTTATGATATTTAATAATTTCCTTAAATATGTTGACACAGGTGATTTGACACAGCAAGTGGGCTCAAAAAATCACCAACAAAACATTCCTCTTTTCTGTATAATTTCTGTAGCTATGCAGAAAAAAATGGAGGGATGAAGGTGTATTAGTCCGAGCAACTGTATTTTAGTCTGTAACTTCTACCCTCTCTCCTTTGTACTCTGGAGGGGTATTTCTAGAGTTATTGGAGAAAATCATGTTAAAAGTGAACAGAAGTATATAATGGAAGAATAATCTCGGAGGCAAAGATTCTTCTGTCATCCTTTCTATTTTTATAGGAACCTTTGCTGATTTACTTGCCAGATGAAGGCAGACTTTCTGTTGTCTCTCATCTTCTTTTTAATTCAATCAGACAGCTTCACTCTGGGGTCATGCACATGGGAACGCTAGACTGTAGACTCACACCTTGTTTGCAGTGGTTTTCCTGAATACACTAGCTCCTAGCTGATCCAGAGCTATTATATGGAGATTCAAGCCACAGGTAGATTCGCTATGAAGCTGTTCAGTAAATGTCTTTCCGCAGAGTGTGAAAGTTGTTGTGTATATAAAGTGATAGGTGCTAAGGGGTTGTGGCTGTTAAAATATGCTTTCTGTTGTACATGGGTAGAAGGCAAAGCAGTGGCAGCTCAAACACAAGAGTAGGATATTTTTAGTTTCAGGAAGAGCAGTGCACAGTGTGTGTAACTTGTTAAGACAAAGGACGTCAGTTTGAAATGTGTAAGGGGATAGTTTATATAAATCTGAAGAAGGTACAGGGTACAAATCAGGCAAAATATTTCCTGGTAACATTGTTGAATTTAGGTACTGCTTTGGGACGCAAGAGCAAGCTTTAGACACATTGGAAATTCTTATATTTTATTGAAGTGGTCACTTCTATAAAAGAACCTAACAAATATTTTACAGCAAATAAAAGCAGTAAAAAAGCAAATGCAGGCCTCCGTATCTCCCCATACTAATGGATTCGCCAGACTCTCTTCAAAACTGCAGTGTAATGCGGGTTACTGCTGCCACTGCACCTCAGCCACTAGGAGTTACAGCTCTTGACCTTTAAATGTTAGGAATAATAAAATACATTATTAACAAGTAGCCAATTAACAAATAAATGCCCCTCTGGTAAATCCAAAAAGTAATGTTTTGAAATACTGCCACCTTCTGATAAGTTTGGGATGGAGAATTGAGTTATAAGGAATTCGTCAAAGTTTTTATCAACAGTAATAATTCAGTTCCTGATTTTATAATGTTAGAGCCATGTTGCACCATCTGTTTTACAAGGCCAACTTTCACTATATGTGACACTATGTATACAGTAGCATAAAAAGATGAAGAAAATGTGATATGATTTCTTACAAGTGATGGCAGAGACAGCAGCAAACTTGTTTAAAGTAAGGAAAAGTACTTAGGTGCATTATATGCGAGTTTAAGGATTTACAAGCACAGAGCCTATGTTTTAAGTTACGTGTTAAACACATTACAGAATTGCAGCTAAAATGTTGGTATGACCTGCAGGATGAGCTTGACGAGAGGAGAGGTATGTGTGCTTTGAGTCTTAGAGAAGCAGACTTTCCTACTCCTGTGTAACACCTGTCTCTGACATGAAAGTGTCCATGAAGGGTTAATTTCTTTTACCATTTTTACTTTGCTGACATTCAGATGATACTTGTCTGCATACCACCTTTGTGTATATTTTAATTATCCAGATGGTGTTTTATGTGTCCAGCCCCATATCATTACTATATTACTTAAACTTGGCAGTGATACTTAGAAATAACTTTTCCCAAGCTGGCTTTTTCTTGCAAAGTTCATCCAATTTCAGCTTTCAAATATCCTTTGTGCTGTGACAATATACATTGTGTACCTAAATGGCTTGCATATAATTTAAATTCCCTTGATAGGGAAAGTTTGCTTGGCAAAGAAAATAAGTGTTTAAAAGAACCAGAAATTAATAAAAAAGCTAAGCTAATGTGACCTTAAAGTTATCATTTCAAACTCACAGAATTTAGGCAATCCAAAAGTTCTTAAATTTCCTTTGATTCACTTGAATTTACCCAGGTTCTTTGTTGGGCTCCAGTGAGATTGGAATGCCTGTGTCACACTCCCACCTGTGGGGTTGTTGTGGACCAGGCTGATGCCAAGGGCCTGGCTACACCACGTTTTCCCCAAAGGGTGCAAATGAAGTGTGCTTGTATTGTAGGCTGTCCTGGGTTTGGCTAGGATAGAGTTAATTTTCTTCCTAGTAGCTGGCATAGTGCTGTGTTTTGGATTTAGTATGAGAATAATGCTGATAACACACTGATGGTTTAGTTGTTGCTAGGTAGTGCTTACCCTAGTCGAGGACTTTTTCAGCTTCCCATGCTCTGCCAGGTGCACAAGAAGCTGGGAGGGGGCACAGCCAGGACAGCTGACCCAAACTGGCCAAAGGGCTATTCCATACCACATGACGTCATGCTCAGTATATAAACTGGGGGGAGTTGGCTGGGGTGCAGCGATCGCTGCTCGGGAACTGGCTGGACATCGGTCGGCAGGTGGTGAGCAGTTGCATTGTGCATCACTTGTTTTGTATATTCTTTTATCATTATTATTATTATTTTCTCTTCCTCTGCTGTCCTATTAAACTACCTTTATCTCAACCCATGTGGTTTACTTTTTTTTTCCTGATTCTCTCCCCCGTCCCACCGGGGTGTGGAGAGTGAGCGAGCGGCTGTGTGGTGCTTAGTTGCCCACTGGGGTTAAACCACGACATAGGCACAGTGGGTTTTCCCCAGTAAAATAGGTATTTTGAGATGGTGGCTTGAGAGAGCAGATTCCTCCTTGAAGTGTTATTTGGGATAGTAACAGGACTCCCAGGAGCAAATGGAGAGAGTGACTCATTTTGAAGCCACAGCATTGCTTTCTTGTGAATTCATCCCATGTCATAACTCTCATCCTGCCTGGAGTACCATGAACAATATCTATGGGATACATAGCAGGAGCATGCAGACTTGAACATATGCATTGCCCAGGCAGTGAGGCAGCATCAGGGCCTGGGTAGGGAAAGCACATTGGCTGCCCATGGGGATTGAGGCCTTTCCTGTGGTCAGTGTAAGTGTTTGTACATTTTATTTACTTTCTTATATTAATCAGCTTCTCAGATTTCCCACTCATTGCATGGCCTTTGTTTTGGCTTGATTTTTTTGATGTTCAGTTTTCCACCTTGGTAATATTTTAACTCATCAGCTGATTTCAACCTAATTTTAGGGAAGAGGAATCTTGAGTGTGCTGAGTTTCTGCAAACTTTCTGAAAATGTGCAGTCAAGTAAAGGGCTCAAACCTGTATCAGTGCCCCACTAAAGGGAAAGACTGAAATTTGAGCTCAACTGTATAATTGTACACCAGGGAATCCATGTGCAAGAGAGATGTACTGAATGAAAGTACTCAGAAAGCAAACTTCAAAAACTCTTCTGCTTGTGTAATTACTTGCACTTTAGCTTTGGTAACTCCAAGGCAGGTAAAGTGGTTTGTGTTTAGCCAAAGGAGCCAAGTCCTGCAGCAGGACTTGTACTGCAGTCTGGCTGGTAATGGCAGGTGAAAGTCAAGCTCTGTCATGCACAGAGGGAGCACCTTGGAGATGAAGCATGTTATGACCAGTAACATGCCATTTTTGTCATTACAAACTGAAAATAAGAACTATTTTCTCATCAGAAAGGTGAACAGGCTTGATTCCTGAACGTGGAGCTGTGCTGTCATCCCAAGATGCTTATCTTCCTGGCTAGTTTCTAAATATGGGTTTCTTGTTTCAATTTAATACAGAAAAATCTCTTCTGTCAAACAATAAAAACTTAGTCTCTTGAGTTTTAAGTAAGGGAGAGTTTTAGAGCTTCACAGGCTCTGCTAGATGCAAATGAAAAGCCACACAGTGAGATTTGATAGCAATCTCCAAGTGTTTTTAAAACAGATCTTAACCATATGTACAGTGTGCCACTTTTGCTGTTGTATATTGAGCTCAGGAGAAGGTAAGTAACATAATTGCCTTCAGCAAAATTGTCAGACAAGGAAACCTTTTAAAACTACATAGAGGGGGAATGTAATGAGAGCCCTGGAAGGAAGAGGTTAAGAGAAGAAAAATTGGCAGGGAACATTAACATATACTTTTAGCCAGTCTTTTCACAGAAAGAAGAATGACCCAGAGGTTTGACTGTTGTAGTTCTTTTTTCAGTGAAAGGATTTTATATGTGCTGCTGTGTAGCAGAGAAATGCTTATTTCCCCTGTGTTATTTTACATTACAGTTTGGAAGAGCAAGAGGAAGCTTTATTTAGCCTGTTGAGTCCAACCCCACAGTAATACAGCATATAAAACTTTCAAGAAGTGAAAGGCATACTGAGCTCACATTTCAGATAGTTTTCAGGATAACTCCTTGGTTGTTATAACTGTATGTCATAGTAGACATAAATTATTAGAAATTATTTGCTACAGTCTGCATTCATATTACCTCCCAGGGACCTTTCAGACTGAATTTATGGAGAGAGATGTTTCCTGAATGTTTCTTTCTAAAGAAACTACAGATCACAGGACAAATCAAGTTTTGATGAAATAAGGAGTCCAGATTTGAATTGCTGACTGATACCTAAGAGTTAGAGAGTGCACCTTCCAGGGGCAATTAGGGTTAACTATCCACAAGGATAGTTGTATCTTGCAGCAGTTCCCGCTGGAAGTGGAAGGATTATTGTTTGCTTTGTGATAGAGGCAGATGCCGCTGAGTAGCAGCCACTTAGCTGGTTCCTCTCCTGCAGCAGTATTGTGGAGACATGGCACAGCAGTGAGAAGAGCCCTAAAGATCTTCCATCCGGGTGAGCTGAAAGCTGTGAATCAAAATTGTCTTTAGGTAAACTGGTTTAATATAAACCTGCAAACAAGTATCACATTATCTGTGGTGGTTGTAGTTGTATGCATCAAGGCTCTGTGCTACACTGTGGTTGTTTCCAGCTCTCATTTGCTTGTTCTGGAAAGTGCTCTTCACCCCCTTTTTCGCTGCAGCCCTTGCCTGCTTGTGCTGTAAGGCAGCACGGCACATCAAGCTGCTCACAGATCATACGCAATGGAAAACCTTTGTCCATGAGATGTAGGTAGCTTGTTCTGAACACTGTAGATTTTACCATCACTTTTCCTTTCTTTTCAAAGTTATCCTTGCCGTTTGAGGAAAAGTCTTGTGTGAATCTAGAAATGCCATCCATCCTGCGTCTTCCTACCCTGATCCTAAGATCCCATCTGCCCCAGGTGGGCATGGGTGAACAGTTCTGTCTCCATATACCTCAAGAGTGTGGGCAGCCTGAATCCCAGGTAACCCTGCAAATACAGCTAGTGCAAGACAGCAATGAGCAGGGCTTTAGCCCATCACCTGGTCTGTATTACTGGAGCCAGCGGGGATAAGGTGTAGCAGCCTGGCTCTTTGTAAAACCCTACTGTGCACTGTTTTGTGCTTCTAGGTGTATTATAATAACCTGGCCCTGTGTGATGGGGGAAAGAGTCTGATAGGAAAAGCTTTTAGTATGGAGATGTGTGAATAGAGGAATTCCATAATTAACAATAATGACCAGCACAGGTGACACTTTTTTGTAGTTAATAGCTGTTGGTGTGAAAGGCCCTGAGGCAGAGCCTCAAGCTGCTAAGCTAGCAAGTGAATTACTATGCTATTTGACCTGCAGTTCATTCTTAATATAAATGGTGAGGCTATGAAAAACCTGAGCATAATGTTCACAGGGACTTCTTCTTAGGCTGTACGGGAATGCCAGCAATTTTGTACTTGGGATTGAAGCAGATTTCTCATGTTGGCAGTAGGGTTTACACCAACTCTTTAGGAAGATGCAAAACTGTAAGCGTCACTTGCACCTTCTGGAGGGGAAGCAAAGAAAGTCTTATGCACCTGAGAAAGTGTAAACAATTATGGCCAAATTCTGTAGTAGGAAGATTATGGAGATTTCCACCCTTAGAGCCATGATAAGTGGGTGGACTGAAAAAACCAGTGGTGTTAAAAGAGGTAATGGCACCTGGGCTATCCCTTCTTGCAGTGTCTCCATGCCTGGAGATTCCTTCTCCAACTCTTCTGGCAAAAAGGGATGGAATAAGGTAGATGGTTCTGAGTGATTCTGCAGGCAGGAGAGTGGAGCTTGTGACCAGGAGCAGGAGATGGGGCAGCTGTTTGCCAGCCAGACACTGCAGTGGTGTTCCCTGGATGTTGCTTTTATTGGCGATTCAGAAGTGTGTCATGCTCTGCACACCTGGTCTTGCCAAAGCAGCCAAACTGCCTCTAGCAGTGTGGTACCACCCTGGTCTCTCAGCGTGGGATGCAGCAGCCAGGTAAGGCTGAGCTTATGGCAGGGAGGGTCACATGTCACAGGCTGAGCTGGGTAACCTTATTTGATGCAAACTGGTTTTAGACTGAGGACATGGTTTCTGCAAGTCCTGACCACTTCATAAATTCAGCTTTGGCCAACTTATTTGGGGGAATATTCTAGTGGCCCTTAAATGTTCAGGCAGGCAAAAGCCAATACTTTTTTTCCAAAGGACTGATTAAAATACTCCACTGTGCCAAACTTTGAGTAGAGGTCGTTCCCAAAGCTTTTTTTCCGATTACCAGATCACCATAAAATCCGTTATTGCCCACTTTTAATCCTGACTATCAAAACCGTTTGCCTCCACAGATTGCCAAGTGAATAGCTACAGATGTTGTTTATTGTGCTGAACAGAGAGACACACTAACAAATCTACTGTAACAAGAAGTAACCCATTACAGTAAGAGAAGACTTTGTGCTCTGAAACAAATATCTTTAGACTTCAGTCTGAAATACAACCCACTGTTGTGTTTTCTGCACAGCTAGCAATTTTACTATATGACACAACAAATCTCAGTGCGAAATAGCTGGGTTTTATTCTCTACTAAAAAATTGGACCTGCTGCAGTGTAGCATATGGGAATTGGACTGAAGGAGCGGACTCTTCCCTGCGATTGGGTTTTCATGAAGCTCTGCAGACAGAGATTTTGATACCATCTTATTCTCCACAGAGTCATCAGGTTTTCAAAGCTAAGCCATACCATTAATACTGTACGTGTACTGCCCTAAAACGAAAGCATGGGACAAGTTCTTAGCTGGTATGAAGAACTGCAACACCAGGCATGACATTTAAAATAGTTATTTCCTGTCTCAAAGATTCATTCCACTTTAAGTTCATATTAGATCCCTCATTTCTAGATGCCAATGGCCTCTGCCCAGCCAGTCCTGTCTCCTTCTGCTCTCCCACCTCATCAGAACATCTTACTTAGTCTCTGCCTAGTTTTCTTCATAAATTCTGCTATATCTCTATTCAACGGTTGACTCTTAGCACCTTGCTGAAATTCTGGTGGATTTTTCTACTGGGCACATAGCACATCTCTGGCACCCAGACTATTTCTGTATGAAGTGCAAAGTCCCAGCTTCCACCACATGAAGAGCTACAGCTAAGTAAAGAAAACAGAGACTTTATAAGCCTGGTTTTTGTTTGCTTAAGAATGTAAAGCTACTGAAATCACTGTCTGCCTGTCCCTTTTATACCCCCTCCAACCACTCTCCAGTTACTTTTGAGTCTACTGACCAATTTCACCCTGAGCTGACATAGAGGACAGAAGCCTTGAAGAGACTTAGTTACTGCAATATTAATAAAAATCTCTCTTCTTTACCTGGTTATCTATAGCAAAGATTGCTATATGAATCTGCCTGTTACCACACACTAGAGAACTCACAGGAATGAGGCACAGTCCCCATCTCAGGAAAGCTTTTGCATATTAGACAGCAGAGGTTCCAAAATAGAAACAAAAACCCATACCAAGACCAGAGTGGCTCTCCTTCTCAAAGTTTCAGTGTGGGCAAAATAACAGAGTTTTCCCTCCTCCTTCGGACTTCTTTAGTAGTGATTCTTTTGAGGAAAATACCTGATGTAGTGTACTTCAGGTTGGGTGATAAAATGCTGGCAAATTTATAAGCTGCTGAAAGCAAGATCTCATAATAGTCTGTTGGGCAACTTTACTTGGTGGTCTTCTCGGGGTTGGCTAATAAATGGGTTAATAGATGTCAGTCTCCATAATTCCAGATTGTGCAGCCATGTTGCTAGGAAGCAACTCTATCATTTCAGAGTTAGGCTGCTAGAGCGGCATGGGGGTGTTCTGCACTGCACCACCATTCTGGGAAGGAAGAGGTTCTAAAAAGAAGCCGTGATATTTTTTGTAGGTTTTTAAATGTGCTGTTATTAGGGGGGAAAAACCAAACAAACAAAAAAGAAGCCAAGTGTAATCGCTTGTTTGCAGCAGTAGCAAGTGCTCTTTGTGTTAGCAATGTTTGGCCTCATCACAAAAGCATGCTGTCATCATCTCTTGCATTCTCTCACTTCTTTCATCTGTGTAGCTTTCACTGTGCCTCTATTCAGGATTCTGTGTTTTAAAGAAATCTCGGCTATAAACCTCTCTAGCGGAACCCCGTGTGCTTAACAGTTGACATATCAGTTTGTTTCTATGGAGTGAATATTAAAATTAATGTAAAAGAGTAAACCTGAAAGATTAAATTAAAATAACAAAAGAGATATTACTTACTGAAAGGATATGAATTGACAAAATTAAACCATAGACTATGAATTAGATTATCCATGGAGCTCAGCTCCTATTAAGCAACTGAGGCACTGAGCAGCTCAGCCTCTCTCTGCTCCCATGCTTTTCTGTGGGAGCAACTGGGCATAGCTAGTTTCTAGATCTGGCCCTTTTGCACCTTTTTATTTGCACTTGAATTTTTCATCCTAGTTCATCACCAATTGATGAGATGCAGCCAGTGGGACATAGCACAAGTGGTGTTGTGTGTGACGCACGATAGCTTTGCTGTGATGAAGTGGGATGATTGGAGTAGGTCCCCTCCAGAAACCAGTGTTGATGGGGAAATCAGTCCATCAGCACTGGTACAGTCTTAATCTTGAACAACCCTATCCCTGGTGCTGACTCTGAAAGTTTTAGCAAGGGCTGTAGTCTCCTTGCAAGGTATATTTTTGAGTGTTTTCCTGAAAATGAAGGATTTATAGTTCCTCTTTAAGCATCTCTTTCAACTGAGACCCGTGATAGTTTCCAGTATGATCAGTATTACGTTAATGCGCACCAGATACAGTTCAGCTCCACACTGCAAAAGCAAAACGATGTCCTAATTGTACTGGGGACTGTGAATTAATTCCCAGGTGTTACAACTTTGTTCCTTCCTACTCGGGGGCATGAGAAAGGAGAGGCCTCTCTTCTGCTCCTCACAGGACAGCAGTCACAGCATGTGGGATTGTTTGGTTGTAATGTGTGAGAGGCAGGTGGGCTGACAGTTTAGAAGGAGTTCTGGGTGGATGGTTGAACCTCCAGGTGAAGCAAACTGACCCCAAGATGAGAGGCTGTGTGAGGAGCTGGGGAATATTTAGGCCTAGCAGGGTGAGTTGCTATCAAACTGCAAATGAAGGGGAAGTATTTTAATAGGGAAATCCTATAGAGAGAAGGGCTGAAAGTGAAGATATTCCTGCATTCAGGTTTTGCCACTTCCATTCTTTTTTATGGCACTGGGCAGGCCCTTTCTTCCTTGTCGCTGTATTTGTAAAGTGACAACTTGGAAAAGATGGCTGATATCTGTATGCAGCCCTGTGGTTACCCCCCTGCCTCATCTGTTCTTGTCCTGTCCTTTTTCACACAGATCTGATCCATAATCCAGCCCTGTTCCCTGTCCTGGAGGTTTGGATCCTGGTGCCACGAGATAGTGAGTGTGCTAAGGAGCTGGTGTGGACCAGGTGGACACCACTTGGGAGGCATGTGCATGTACGTGGCACTGCCATAAAGAGCTCAGACTCTTGGGTGGTTTGAAGTGAGTAAGAGCAATGTGTAAGGAAGCGCAAGTCCCTTGTTTCCTGTTTGCATGGCAGAAATTGTTAATTTGAGCTAGTGGCTTGGGAAGAGAAAAAAGCATGCTTTATTACCTGGTCTATGTTAGGTGGGCATGGAAAAGAGGTGAATGTCTGTCATCATGCGGGACTGAGAAACGCAAGTGCTGAGACAGCCTATTCATCCTCAGCCTCTCCGTTCTGCCTGCTTCCCAAAGTGTATTTGCATTGGCACTGTAGGAAATGGGTGTGAAAGAAAATGTGGACTAATACCGTATAATCCCCCTTATCTCATTCACAAAAACCTAATACAATAAGTCAACCCCAGGTCATCTCAGGGAGTGGGTAAGTTTGTGTTCCTTAAAGAAATAAAGTGCCATCTGAAGTCTGATGCTGAGCTTTAAGAAGGCAATGTATTTAAACACATGGATAAATAACTACCTTATCTTGTAGTATAGGCATCAGCAATGACCTGGTGTCTGAGCTCTGCTTGGCCTGGGGGCATTTTTTGTTTGCTTGCTTGCTAAATTTTCCAGAAAAGTCTCTGAAAGCTGATACAAAAGACTGATGGTGGGTCTCTTATGCTAGAGAGCACTTCTTTTCTGACAGTGCTGAATCCCCGGTTCCAGTTACTTGAATGGTTTGTCTGAGATCTCCTGTGTTGCAGAGTATAATCAGCTGTGGAAAAAAATGACTATTCCTGTGCAGCTACTGCAAACTGTAACATTTTCTGACAGAGACTTCGCCCCGTCACAGGCTTAGTGTGTCCCCGGAAAGCCAAATTTTCAAAGGTGATATGTTTTCCATTAATGGCTGTTGCACAGCAGAGTTTGATTCCAGGTAGGCACATTATATCAAGCTTGCCTTATTATAGATTGTGGTGGGAAACATGCTCTGTGTAGATGCAACTTACTAAATTATCTATGTGAATCAGTAGGTGGTAACTTTGAGCATGCTGCATATCTGACCTAGTTGTGAATATAGCCAGTTTAAGGGCTGATGTGTTAGCATAATAGCTAATCTGTCTCATTTAGCAGGTGATGTGTCTGAGCTTGTATGTGATATATATGACTTGGTGAGTGGCATGTCTGACCCAGCAGTTGAATAACATTACTCATTCTGGAATATATCTACTTCAATGGAGAATATATATATACGCACACACACACATTTATGTTTTTTGTTAGCAGAAGATCGAGCACGCACCAGAATGAATCAATCCTCTTAGTATGCAGAAGGTTTTTTCCCCTGTACATCATTCCTCTCACTTGACAATAATTTTACTTATCAGCCACTGGGATGCATTCAAAGCCTAATGGAAACCATTGACTTCCAAGTGCTTTGGATCAGGCCCTGTAAGCCAGCCAAGCCACTCAGCAAGCAAGACTGCATGTAGGTAAAATCCATTGTGTATCTTCCTGCCCTGTGGTCCTGTAAGCTGTCCCAAAGCAGGATTTCTCTCTTTTCTTTGCCAGAAAGCTGTGTTGTATTTACTTTTGAATAAGATGAGGTGGGAAACTCATGGCCTTGAGGCTGATACAGCCTATAATTTTACTTCTTCCACAGTCTGTTGTGGTTTGTTGTTTTTGGTTGGTTTTGGTTTTTTTTGGTTTTTTGGGTTTTTTTTTAATGCATTAGTGCTGCATAAAACAGAAGTGCGTGGGAGTGTGTGACCAGCAAAAACTGTTTGCAGGCTTTCTGGGCTGTCGGCACAGGGAAGGTTCCCAGCCCCTCAGAGAAGTAATTGTAGCCGTTTTCTGATCGCTGCATACTCTACCATCCCTGCTGTAACTTAGTCTTCTACCCAGTCGGGGATCAGCACACAGTCTTTCAACAGCCCATGCTCTGCAGGATCACGTTTTCTTTTTTTCAGAAGGGCAAGGTATTTGGCAAGGTTTGGAAGGCTGGCAGTGCAGTGCTGCAGGCTAGCTAGTGCTGAGTACCATGGGGCAGGGGGGGCGGCGGTGCTGTTCAGCATCTCCAGGACTGCACTCGAGACCAAGGAACAGCAAGAATATTGAAATGTGGCTCAGAAGAGAAGCAGGGCTGCCTCCCAAGATGAGCTGGCATTCCAAGAGGAATGATAAGAGAGCGAATGCTTGGCTGTTGAGTTAGCAGAATGCCTATTGGGAAGGGAAACCGATCATCTGATTAGCATTGGCAGTTACCCTTCAGCAGCAGGTTGCCTCAGGCGATGGGCATGGAGCTGTTCATCCCACACAGGTTTCATGTTGTTCTGCTCTGTTTCGCTTCTGCTTTGATTTGCTTCACTTATTTCTCATTTGGTGGAAGATAGAATCACTAAATCTTGAATACAAGTTGCTCAACGGAGGGCTGCACTATTCTCATTCTTTGTGGGCATGCATAGCTGCACACCTGTCCGCCTGTGCTATTAGCATGTTTGCTCTTAATGTTGTGCTGCTTTCATTATCAACAGGAACACTCTCACTGCTGCTGGCTATTTTTTTATTTTTATTTTTTAAGAGATGAGTCCTCACTGTGCAAATCTCCAACTGTGTGTGCTGTTGATGAAGCCACATGAGTAACACCACAAGCCCAGAGCCTGCCGGTCAAAACGCTGTGGGTAGCAGAGCCATTAGTACAACACAGAGAATCCAAAGCATTAGTTTATGTTACTCAGCCACTATGCTCCAAGTTCCCTTTTTTTCTCATGTGATAAATCTAGCAGGCGTTTTTCTGATTACCACATAAAAAAAAAATCCCTTGAAAGGACAAGTGAGATGTTGCCTGAAACAGTGGTTTGCCTGTTTGCTCTTGCTTGCAAAAAACTTCATTGCAGCTGCTAAGAAATGTTTCAGTTCTGTTTAGCATGCAACCATTCCCAAATAAGACACCCATGCTTTCTCTATTAGTTTTGGATGAAACTAGGAATGGGACACTCGCCTCCACCTTTCTTGAGTATCCTGGTCTAGAATCCACTGCGTGGTGAGCAAATAGCAGAAGTGAGATAATGCTGGTTGTGGGCCTTTTCTTGAAAACCAGAGCATTTCCTCACAGGGGAAAACATGTGCCAGGAAGAGTAATGCACAGGCTGTTTACCTACCTGTCTTGGACTGTTCACTGTGGGATGGGGATGATTTGTGATACTGTTGATTCTCCAGCATTTACAGAAGTGGCAGCAGAGAGAGCCCTCTTGAGTTCAAAGCCTTCCTAAAATTTGGGCATAATATAGGTTAGAAGTGGTCTCTGGAGGTCTCTGGTCTGACCCTTTGCTCAAAGTAGGTCCTATAAAAGCAGGTTGCTTGGATCTTGTCCAGTTGAGTTTTGAGTTTTTCCAAGAATGAAGATCCCACAGCCTCCCTGGACCCTTGTGCCAATGTTTGATCCTGCTTAACTGGGGATAGCTCCTCTGCGTTGCAGGATTAGTAGCAGAGGAAGCAAAAATATTTACCAGATACTGGCAGCTCTTTGACACTTCTACTGTCAGTGCTGAAGAGGTCCGAGCTTCTTCAGGACTGAAGGCAAATAAATATATTATCCTCATGTCTTCAGTGAGATCAGAGATGCCAACATTGGCTATGTTGGAATACAACATCCTGTACACAACCAGGTAGGTACATAACTAAAACACATGCAAGCTCTTCAAACAGATGCAAAAGAATTTAATGGGGGCTGAGCACACAGGGGAAGCTTGCCATGTCCTTGTAACTCTCCTCTGAGCTACTGTTGTTGGCCACTTTGAATTCGCATGTTTATTGCAAGTTTTATTGGAACGATAGAAAAAATTGCATGAAAATAGTAGTCAGGTACTTTTCACAGCTCAGTCAAATAGGAACCTACCAGCGTGTGTTATGCTAAAACAGTGACTAGCAATAGGGTTCTAGGTTATTTATTTTATAGTATCTGCAAACAAACTGTGGATTGCATCATCTCAAGGTAGGATTCAAAAAAACTGTGGTACTGTTTTCAAAGATTTCATTAATCAGGACGATGTGTGTCTTTTTCTGTATTGTCCTTTAATTAAAATAATCAGAGTAAAACTGTGTACAACTTCAATCCCTCCCCCCAGCAATAAATGACTTAAGCCATAATTTTTAAGAGATTAGTGATGTGTTGTCTGTTTTGAGAAACTGCAAATGAGCCTGATTTCCAGAGAAAAGTTGATCGCATGCCTTCCGTAAGCCGTGTCCATGTAAGTTGAAATATTGACTTCTATAACTTTGATTTCCCCTTATACCGGCAAATCTTCTAAATGGGAAATTAATTATTTCTTTTAATCTGACCGAATATTGCAGTTCAGTTACAGCTGTTGTCTACAGAGGTAAACTGTAGTACTATAGACATTTGTCATGTGAGAGTTTGCTGCAGCACAAAATTAGTGCTGAAAATGTTCATGCCCACCCTCTCTTTTAGTGTTGATGTGAGTCAAGGTTATTATAATTGATTTGCATGTGGAAAACTGCCTCTCTGCCAAGAGATAAAGATGATGATTTTGAGTTACCACAGTTATGTCATAAAATGTATTCATCCAGAAGCCTGCCTCTTCCAAAGTTGATGTCTTCGTAGTGCATATTCAGCGTATGCCCCTTTTGTGGTTTCCACACTGTAGCTGCAATAACTGACAGCTGAAAACATCATTGCAAGGCTGTCAAATGTGCTGTCTGCATAACTGGTGATAATCTAACTATTCTTCAGCTTCACATATCAAACCACTGGGAACTGATACTTCAGCCCTTGTTATTGGCAACAGTAGGTGGAACTGAGTAATGTGGGTTGAGCGTCAAAGACCTGTGGTGCTGACAGGAATATTAACTGCAAGTCGAACACAGCACAATGGTGGTGCCAGGCTAAAAGCATAAGGCAGGATCTTGAAAACCAGACTGGGCCTGCTTAGACCTTACTCGCGGGAGTATTTCCATTGGCTAACAGAAGTAAGGATCGGCAGGCTGGGGCTGTAGCAATGATCCGTTTAACTTAAAACCGGGAAGGAGCGATAGAGACTGAACAAGTGCCGTGCGAGATGGCTGTGTGCTCTGCTGAGTGCACTCCCGGTTGTTTTGCAGCCCTGCCACACCGCAGAGGCTGCTGAAGAGCAGGGGATATCTCATCCCTGGTTAGGCATCATTGCTGCTGCTCCCATCTGGCTTCTGTTGTAAAGTCTTTCGGTGATGGCTGGGCTTGCACTTGCTGTATTAAGTGGAGTTTGCAGGGCTGGCATTTAAATGTCCTTGATTTAGAGCCAGCTTGTACATTCTTTCTTGCAGCAAATAGTTCCCAGTTGCAGAAAGGGCCTCACTGCCTGCATTTTGGCTGCTCCTAGCGCCCACAGTGAGCTGAGCAGGGGAAGGTATCTGACTCCAGTCTCCGTGTTAGCAAATGAACCAAAACACTGGGAACTGTTGGTGGGAGGATTGCGAGGAAATGTCTGGGTACCTCATGCAGTCAACTTGCTTGACTGTTAACTTTATTTAATGGCTTATGGTCCTTCTAGATGCCACTGTCATATATCCTGTTGCCTTTAGTGACTCTTCCAGCCCAGTTGGTCTGGTGACAGGCTTGGCCAACTCTCTTTTCATAATTAGGTCCTAGATTATTGCAAGTTTTACATGCTCTTGAAGGTCTGGGTATCTGGTTTATTCACTGTGCTAAACAGGGATGATGCAAAAAGAGCAAACAGTACTGAGTTGTGGGGCAGAAATCTGATTGTAGCTAACTCTACCTGGAAAACCTTTGGGGAAGGGCACTGCAAAATTTTTTTTCCGATTATGTGGAGTTTCTCAGTAGGGAGTCAGCTAACAATATCCAGAGCAACCCAGCAAGCAAGGAGCTAAGCAAAATACAGCTAATTCATTATAAATTAGTGTCAGAAATTAGAGCCAGGCTGTGAAATAACCACAGTTAAAATTCAGAGAGCAAAGAAGAAAAAGCTTACCTAGTGACCTCTGCTTGCTGCACAGGGTTAGAAAAGAAGCTGTGCTACTTTGGTATTCCAGCATAACTTGCACATTACTGAAATTGTTAGGAAATTAAAGGAAAACCAGGGGACTGATTCTTAACTGATGAAAATCAGCATAACCCAGCTGATATCAAGGCAGCTAAACTGATCTACAAGAGCTAAACATGTACCTCTAAACCAACAGCTTCCCACTTACCATGCCAATGCAGATGGAGAAAGCGAAGCAGCTTTTTTCTGGCAAGTCTATGTGCTGATCCTGAACTATGTGTCTCTGTTCAATGGATCTGAGCTGTTTAGGAGTAAAGACAATGATCTCGAAGTTAACTGCCGGGGGAGAGAAATAGATCCATAATAAATGAGATAATACAAGGTAATTTTTTTTTTTTTTTGGTGATTGTTTGTTGAATTGCCTTCAATCAATTTATTTTACTAATGTGAAACCAAATTGTTCCCAGTTCAGGTTTCTTATGAACATTAAAAACCTAAAATGCCAAACTAACAAAAAAATTAACACCAGGATTCTAACACAAGAGCTCCCTGGAAACGAATTCAAAGGCAGCCAAATAAAACAAGAGATTAAAATATACAAAATACTGCAATTTAAAAGAAAATCACTGAATTATTGAAACTCCATAGAAAAGATGTCACAGCAGTGCTTCTAATCAGCCTGATTAAAAAAACACACTATCCTCTTTTTTTCCCTCCTTTGATGTCAAGAAGTGTATTGTAAACTTAAAATGATGTATGCAGTTCAATCAGATTGATCTGGAAAGTTCAAAGATATTGTAATTTTCTGAGCATTTATGCTTTATCCTGTGTGGTGGAAAGTATGTTGCATGTATACACAGTGTAATCCTTTTAATACTCTGTTTTAGGACTGCAAACAGAAAACACACTTCTGCAAAGTGAAAAAAAAATAAGCAGCCTCTGTAGAATGGCTCTGTGCTGACCTTCGCTGTGCTGTGTCCATACCCAATGCAATCAATGCAGTAAGTGTCTCACTCGCAGGAGTGCTTTGTTCTCTGAAATTGATTATTTTGTTATAAATTTACATATAGCCTTTGTGAGCTGCCTGATAATTGCAACATCAGCTGGCAGATTGGAGCTCGAGGGCAGCCGCTGGACCCCTGCTCTCCAAGCAAGAATGACATTCTCACCACTGAAGAGGTGCACAGGGCTTGTGATGGCAATTTCGGTGAATGATGTGCCATCCGGTAGCCCTCACCGTGCCAACGTGTTTGGGCAGAGCTGCCTCCACGGGATGCAGAATCCATACGTAGGGGACCCAGATGAGTGTGAGGGGCAGTGCGGTTCATGTGCTGCCAGAGGGGCTCTGTCAATATTTGTTCTTGCAAAGAGAAGCTCATGTTTCAGCAGGCAAAAGAGTTGTTATTTCCCTAATGGGACAGAGACCAGGTTTTCCATGCATTAGATACTACATAACATGTAAAGAGATCTTTTTTGCCCTGGCAGAGAATTCTCACCCGTGCTTCTGGCCAGCCAACGTATTTTAACAACTTCTGCCACTGGTAGTGAGTAGTGGTTGTAGGCTGTGCTGGGACAAGTACATTTCGAAATGACTTGCATATTGTGAGTATTAGGCAAGCCAGAGTTTGGAACCCCTGTCCTAAAAATTTTTCATTTAAGTAAATGAGTTGGAAAAAATACCATCATTCACCTTTTACAGAAGAAAAATCAAGTTGTAGACCAAAGGAGTACTTTAAGGCCCGGTGAAGTGATGGAAAGGCAGCATTAAGTTGTGGCAGGCTTTAACAAGTTGCTTAGGGATTTTGTGCCTTTGCAAAGGGTTGATCTCAGCACTACCAAGAAGAGATTCACAGCCCTAACTCAAGTACAGACAAAGATGAATTTAAGAACTATTTTAAAGGATTTAAATTTTACAGATTTTCCTCTTCATTATTTGCGATTTCTTTTAGGCGGAGTTTATTTAGATTTTTTCATTTCCTCAGAAGTGCCATAGAAAGAACAAAATGCTATGATTCTGCATCTTTTTATGGAAACTTTTCGTTTATTTTGGCATTTCTGTAGAGCAGTGGCCTGTTCAACAGACTGCAGAATGGGCCTTGCTTGCTTAAGGCCTGTAGCAGTGAATAAACCCAACTGGCATAATTGGAGCTACGTCTATTTACAGCAGCCAAAAGATGTGACCCCTGATCTTTGATTACTCTGGTGGAGCAGAGTGCTGCGAGGCAGGGATTTTTCAGCGGTCCTTTATCTACTTGAATTGCCTGGCTAGCTACAAGTTACAGAGGCTGTAAACAAGGGGAAATTGGGGTGGCAAAGCGATCAATTACAGAATATTGAAAAGATCACGGAAGTGGCAGCAATGCTGCTAAAGCCAATATGGAAAAGCCTTTCTCATCCAATAACCTCATTCTTGTGACAAAGATTATAACAAGAGAGAAAATGGCACAACATGAATGCATTCTGGTGGCAATGATTGCTGTGAGAATTGGGACTGGTTCGTACTTCACCTACTCTGTCTGTCTTTCCTAGATGCTGTATCGCAGGCAACCCAGGTGGAAGGTGTTACATTTATTATGTCCCCATCTCTTTTTATCTCTTGTAGTGAAGCCCGACATTAAATTTTCCCTGCAGCTTCCACTCTTCTAAACAAGCAGGAAAACGTGACAGTGTTACCTTCACTCCATCTCCTAATTAGCCCAGCAGAATATAGTTCTTTCTTCTCTATCTAAGGTGGTCTGTGCCATGGGTCTCTGAAGTGGTTGCTGCTGGCACATTTTCTGCCTCATCTTGTACAGGGGGCTGTTCTGTGCTTTTGGAGATGGATTTGGTTTCATTTCCACTACACAGCAGGTTTAAGGCCTTAGAGGAGGCGAGGTCTGGAGACCGTACATAAAGCTTGAGAGATGGCATGATACCTGTCTGGAAAGGGTAGCGCTTACAAGGTCTGTACTGGGTCTGCTAGATAGCTAAAGGCCCTGTAGTTAAAAAATACACATAAATAAAAGAAATTTCAGCACATTGCAACAGTTCTACATTCAGCTCCTGCAATCCTTTTTCTTTTTTCTGTATTGAAAAGGCTTCTTTGAGCCATTGAAATGCTCTTTATATCTCAAAGGTTGTTAGCGGCAGGAGGTGTGGAGGGAGAATCCAGCTTTGGTGGTCACAGGATCAAACTTGCCAGGTCAGATCTGTATTACTTCTGATATGTTAGTGCATGTTAAGGTCATCAGAGACGGTAACTGACAATGAAGAGGTGACAGCTTCTTACAGCTGCCTTTGAATAGAGCTTGTGGTGCAGCTCTTCTCTCTCTGTGCTAAGTTTAATGTGTCAGCATAAACTGCTGCTGTTGTGGTGGCAGTTTCACCTGAAAGATGGTTTTAGAGTTTGCCACCATGCAACTTTCTACAGATGACTGTATGCGCAAGCACCACAAAACACGCAGTCAGTTAAGGAGTGATGTAGCTTTTGCCTTCTCCTAATGGACCGCTTTCCTTGTGCTCAGCTGCAGTGTAAATTGTGCATCCTGGCAGGGTTGGCCAGAAGATGCAAGTCCTGGTAGGGTCACAATGAAGGCTTCTCTCTCTCACAGGATGTTTCTTGCCCCAAGGTATCTTACACTTAGTGAAGTCAAGTTTGCTTTATTTCAGCAATTGCTGCTGGCTACATGATGCTGTTGCCTGTAACAGGGAATGTCAAAAAGGAACAATGAAGTGTCGGCAGCAGTCCGAAACAGTTCCATCTTCTCTTGAGCTGGCAGCATTGGTTGCTGGTCTTCAGGGCAGGACTGTGAGACCCAGCTAAAGTCGCAGCCTGTAAGTGCTTACACTAGCTTGTGAGCTGCTTGCTGCCTTGAATCTCTGGTCACTGCTCAGCTCCAGCGGACAGGAGAGGGGAGGAAATTCTTGCAGCCTGGGACTGCAGCCTGTGCTCCTGGCCTGGAGGAGCTTTGCTGCTGCCGACTCAGGATCACATCCAAGCGCATAAGCCGAAAGAAGATCCATAAGTTCACAAAGACAGAGAAATCCTGCTCTAACCCATTAGTGTCGCAAGATGTAAAGCATAAGTGAGTATAGCAGTTTTCAATAAAAAATTTGAATTCCCTTTTGTTTTGCCTTCTGTTTCTCCCTAGCTGAATTCCTCCTTACTCTTTTGCAAACCAAGGATCAGGACTTAGAGTGATAGGTGCTCCTTGGTCTTCACGTATGCCCAGAGAGCTGCACAGGGCTCTTGCCACAAGGCTAGGGAAGTCCTCATTAAGCAGCTAGGGAAGAAAGACATTCCTGTCCTGGTGATAAGGGAGAAATGCCTCCTTCTGTGTGACACACTGCTTTTCTTCAGCCTTACCAGCATCAGGCTGGTCTGTCCCCCTCACTGTGGGTGATCTGTTTGCAGAAGAATAGTTCAAAAGTCGCACCTGCTGTTTGAGAGCCCTTTGAAAGTTCATCTATCCCTTTTCAGTTATTCTGCAGATAGGCCAAGACAACAGCTTGTTAGTTTAAATGAGCCCATCCATATTTTTGCATGAAATTCTCAGTCATTTAAGCCTTGTGTCTGGTCACTGTAATGTTATGATCTGCTCTCTAATTCAAGGCTGTGCTTTTAAGCCTAACTAGAGTGTAACACTATTACATGGTCATTGCCTCTCAAAGGAGGGATAATTCTGAACCTAATCTGCCATTTCTGGCTCAGTTTTTTTTCCGTGTTGCTACTAGAGAGTGAGGTGCAGGAGGATTCTGCATCATTTAAGTGAAAATGAGGGATATCAGAGGAAAATTAGGAGGGTGGGTGTGTGTGTGTACGTGGGTGTGTGTGTAATGGAGTGTGCCATATTCCTGAGGCTTCCCTAAAAGAGATTGCTGAACAGTCTGTCTGCCAGGTCCTGTCTTGCTGGAAATCCATGCCACCCTAACCAGGGAAGGGTATGCACTAGTTAACTTGTCTGGGGATGCAAACTGTAAGTCCCCTGTAGATATAGACTCCGATCTAAATGCTGTTGGCTCCAGCTGACCCAATACAACCTGATGCTGTTGACTCCCTGCCTGCCAGCTAAAAATTACAACTCACAGTCCTCTTTGGCTCTAATCTTTCTGCTCCTGTGTTCAGATGGCACAGGGCTTTTGCATCTCCCTCTAGGGCAGGCAGACAAGCTGCCTAAGCATGTGGCCGCTGTGCTTGCAGGCAAAGGCGACTCCAGGTCCTCAGTACAGTGCAGCTCAGGGAAGCCAAAAAGCCTGCGACTCTGGGATTTTGCTTTTTCCCCTTTTATTTTTTTCAGGGCAGTGGAGGTTGTTTGCCATTCTTGTTTCCATTAGAGCTTACGGGTGCTTTATGCCAACTAACAATATGTATGTCATAAAATTGCCAGCTGCTGTGCAAGCCAAACTGCCATAGAGATTGTTGGGTTGTATTTTTGTAACTGACTTGGATCCAAGGTTTGCAAATTTTAAATAAACCCACACTGGCAAAAATCCACACACAGACAAGTTCCTGCCACCATTCAGCTAAGTGACTGACTCTTCCCCCAACAGCTCTCTCTTGATCTCCTCGGAGGTAACTCAACTATGGTTTCAGGGCAGATAATTACAGTCCAAAATGAGCTGAAGAAAACTCTCTGGAATATCTCCCCTCCTCTCCATTACTTTAAAAAAGTTAAACTTCTGTTTCTTCTGAAGGGCTTTTGTTGCTCTCAAGCCGTATCTCCTAACAGGTTTCATAGAGAAGCATTTTTCTCTATGCAAGTAATTTAAGCCTTACATGCCCTCAAGCTATTTTTTAATTAAAAGAAAAATAGAAAATTCTTGGCCTGAGTAGGGGGCTTATGCTGTTGATTGACTACAGTAAGGAATTTCCTAGGAATTTTGAATTTCTGCACTGCCAGATACTAAATCAACCCCATAAGTATAACCCTGACCTGAGGCTGGGATTTTTAAAATGAGTTTCTTAATAAGAAAGGGAAGAAATAAATTTGACTTTGAATAAGCATAATGCAATTTCTCTTCACACAAATTACTCCTTTATTATAGCACAGATATTCACATTTATCTGCCTAAATACTTAAGTCGTATGCAGCTTCATTTTGCTGGACTCAGCTCAGTCCTACCTAAGAGGGAACCCATTACTAGAGCAGCTTAATTCATACATGCTCACCCCATTTACGCTGCCATAACCCACCACACGTGTGTGGCTCACCAGCTCCCCTACCTTCCCTGTGGCTGAGCTGGGACTGTCTCTGTAGTAGCAACCATCTGGAGCCATGACAGTGCCATTCAGCTGGATTTTTCAAGAATTTGGAGTAATTCTCCTTTAGTTTCCCAAAGTATTAGGTTTTCTCAGACATGAGGGAAACTGAGGATGAAGGAGATAGCCTAATTTATGCAGCCAAGAGCAAATCTATCCAGTTGCTGAACCAAATACAAGGGATTTGGTGCATTTAGTACTGCACAGCACACTATTCCCCTGCTGCGCAGTGTCTTCACTGCAGCAATGCCTATAAAGGCACAGAGTTGGGGACTCTGTGGTCGGAGCATTCCTGTACATGTGGCTTGTGTTGGTGGTTCCTGTGGGCATGGGGGCATCCTCCATTCACCATCCCTGGCCTTTTCATTTCAGGGATAGATGGTCTGCTTTCTGCCCTCTTTTAACAAAATACTCTCATTAGGCTTACTAGGGAAGTTAGGGTAAATCTAAAAGGTTGCCATCAAGCAAGAAGTTACAGTCAGATTGTGTGATTTTACCTCCCTACCTTTGCTGCCAGCATATGGATGCATAGGTGCCAACCCACTAGTGTGAGACTGGCTGCTGTGGGCGAGAGGCTGATAGCAGTAGAGGGGATTGGTTAATGCAGCAGGTCATGTTCGGTGGGAGCAGGGACTTTAGGTAAATAAACCAGTCAGGAAAGAGTTAATGGTAGAGCTGCCACCTGCATGGTATTTGAGAGCTCTTTTCTCAGAATGCGCTGACCTTGCACCAGTGGCTGGGGTAGAAAAAGACCTGAGATCATCATTGTTTCACTTGTCTGTTTTCCCTATCTTTTTTGTTTGTTTGTTTTTGTTGTTTGTTAAAGGCTGACTTTCTTACCTGAGAACAGGCCAAGTATGTCCAAAGCAACTCAGCAGCTGGTGAAGATAAAGCCAAGGCTGTCAGAAAACGCCTAGCAGAGGTATTTTTGCAGGTTGAAACGAAGGATGGGAGAGCCACATTTGGATAAAAAAAAGAATTAACCTTGAACCTTTCCCCAAAGTCTGATTTAAACATGAATCTAATTTGAATTAAAAAAAAAGGCAAAAAATATAATTCACTGAGCTCTTTTATGCAGTGTTGCAGTGTCTGCAGTTCCTGGTTTGGGGAAGCAATGAGCTAAAGACAGCCAGAGTGCAAGAGAGTGGTGCTGAGTACAGACGTCACTTGCACAGGGGACAGAAGCAGAGAGGCCATTAGCTTTTCCCCCAGGTTTGTGCCTTGTCCCCCATCTGGTGTGCCAGATTGATCATTAGGTCGATTATTGCCCCCTTGAAAGTGCTGATAGAGATTATTCTTTGCAGTAGAGAGGGATACCTGTGATGGTACCAGCGACAGGCTCCTTACATACAGGGTTAGATTAACCCATGTCTCTGTTTAAGATTTTGTGAGGTCCTGGTGAGGAATAATATTCCCTGTTAATCCCTGGTTAAATGCTAGAGCATCTCAGCATGAAGCTGCTTTGCACAGGGGAGCAAAGCAGCTATTCCACTATTGCTTGGTAGATACTCTGCTTCACACAAGAAGTAGGTGACAAGGGAATGGAGGATTGAAGAGGAGAAATAAGGTTCAGCCTGCATAGATGGCCAAGCAAAGAAAAGTGCAGTAAACTGATTGCAAGTCAGGAAGGAGCACATAAATAAATCCAACTTTAAGGCAGGAACCTATAAAAATCTACCACTAGCCCTTTGTCTCTTCTTCAGTGCATTTTCCTGACGCTTGAAACACTTTTTTCCACTACTTTCTACTCCCACCACTTTCAAATAACTAGAGAAGGGGTACAAGAGGAATGAGTTTTGCAGTGAGCTCTGAACACGTCTAGAATTATGTTAGTATTCATGAGCTGGTGAACCCCCATGTCTGGTTTTGCCTTCCTGAAGTTGTACATTCCTCTTTTTCTGTGCTGGAAACCTTATCTGAAGTATATTTTCAGTGATTAGTTACTAGTGATTATCCCTTGGAGAGAGGTGGCAGCTGTCCTCCAGAGTCCCTGCCCATGGTGCGAGATGGACAGATCAACCGGGATGCTTGGCCAACAGGGTAGAGTGGGATCTCAGGGGAGGAGGAGAAGGAATGTAATTTTCTAGCAAAACCCTAGAGAGATTTTCTGTTTGGGGTGTTTGGGGTTTTTTTTCCGTAGAAAACTGTGCTTTTCCCTATTTAATCAAAAGCCCATTTTGCCTCAGTGGTTTTGATGGAAAATTTTCACATAGGTCTTTGTTGTAAAATACCAACACGTCAGAATTATCTCTTTATCTCAGCAGATGCGTTTTCCAGAAGGGGAACATCTCAGGTGATGAAAAACACAGCAGCTTTGCTGCCTTGACTCAGTCAGACAGTTTTTTGATGATAGAGAATTTTGTCTAAACAGACTCTTTTCATTAAAACTGAAATGCTTTGTGGACAGGTTTTGCTCAAGTTTTTACTGCTAATTTTTCATTACATAGTTATGTGCAGTGCTTCACTGTGCTTTCTGTAGTGACAGTATGTGTAGTAGTATGGCACCAAGTCTCTGCTTTGCCCTGATTTAAACTAGTCTGTCCTGAAATGATTCAGATGAAGCCAAGTCATGATATGAAAGACTCCTGTTTCTGAGGCTGCCAGACGTATTAGATTGTTTGCATCTCCCATCTGGAATTAGTAAGTCGTGTTTGACCTACAAAGAGAAATCTTGGCCTGATTCTGATTTTGCAGAATCCTTGCTGAGACTGGTTCTTCCCTCCTGAGGACTAGAGAAGCCTAGAAAGCTATCCCGGAACATATGTGTAATTCTGCCACCGACCACAATGGGAAAGTCTTGCTTCTTGCTGACACCAGAATCTTTTTTAAAAAATATAAGATATAAAAGCAAAACTCTTAAGTGGTGTGAAAATGTGTAAGCTAGCATATTTAAAAAAACAAAACAAAAACCAAGAAGGCATGGTAGAGGTGGAGCCTCCGCAGGGTCCCGTGCAACGCGTGGTGTGCGAGCCAGCTGCCATGCTTGGGTTTCTGAAGGGGCACTCTGCACTATGCCATGGAGCCTACTGCAGGGCAGCCGTGGCAGTGCCAATCAAGGGAGATCAACAGCATCATGCTGCAGCCTGGCAAGTGATGTTCCCTTGGGTTCCCTCAGCAGCACAGTCACATCAATGATGTGCCATACTGCAATTAATAAGCGTGGGCTCCCAGCAGATCTAAGCAAAATGGCCTGGCACAGTGCTGTCGTGCCTTTTGCTGCTTTTGGTCCAAGAGTTGGATATGCATTGGACACGCTGCTCCCTGGCACGGTTCTAGACACTCCATAAGTTCCAGCCTAGTGATGTAGCCACTGGACCATGCAGTCTCTCCTACTAATGGTATTGAGATGAAATGCCCTTCAAACATATACTACTCCCCCCTCCTGTCTGCTGGCATGGCATTCACTGCCAGAGTTCAAATTGCTCCTAAAGGAAAAGGAAGTATTTTTAAAGAAAGTCTTTAAATCTACCTGTTGGCTGGATTGGAGCTAATTCTTAAAATCTGTCTTTGTTCTTCTAATCTGCTAGGTTGGGCTGGCCGAATGTACTGACTCTGCACCCTTCAAAATCTTCAGTTGCTACAGGTGGTACATATTAGATGTTCAGCACAGGAGTTTTCATTTTCTTTTGAGGAACTATGACCACATCACCCAAATTTCGGCCATGAAGGGACACATCCAGGTAGTCTGTAGGTGCATCTGCTTGCAGGCTGTGGGAAATGTCTGCCTGGTGTGTGTCCTTGTAATCCTCAGTATTCAGCTGGTACTGGGACCAGCGGCACCTCCTTGGTCAGCAACAGATGCGTTCTGCAACGTTTGTTTCTCACCTGGTGGCTTCTAGAAAGCCCCAGGGATGCCATAAATGGGAAATGTATATACAGCAATGGCTCTTCTCAAGGGATATCTGTGTTTAGATCACATCCAGCATGGATGAAATATTAGTGAGAAGTGACCCAGCCTTTTGCAATGGGATATGACATACTGGTAAAAATCACCTTCCTGGGAGTCACTGGAAACGTGTTCTCTCTTCTTTTTCCCCAGCCACGTTCTCCTAGCTCTGCTCTCTGCTGATGAACAAACTGCCTATGCAGAGGAGATTGAAAAGGGGATTTACTTTGATTAGACCAAAGCTTTTCCTAGTATTTTCAGTCATAAGTATGGTAGCTTTAATGAGCAGGAAAAGAAGATAAATATGAGTCACAGACTGACAAGAAACTCAATTGGAAAAGAGTAAAAGGTTCTGTTGGAAGCAATGCTGTAAGTTACGTCCCTTTCTAGCAGTCTCTGTGATAATCTGCTCAGTCTGAGGAAGGTAACTTTCTACAAATCTCTGAAAAATGACAACTGAAGGATTTCAAGGATGAAATCAAGGTTTAATTGCTGGGATAGAATTGAATCCATATTCCACCCAGTTGAGGCTGGGAGAATTTCCCATCAGATTTTCTCTTTCTCTGACCTCTTGGTTCACAGCCTTCAATGACCTCCTGCCTGAACCAAACCCAAATCCCGAACCAAAAGGAAGAGGTTGTGGACTGATCTTTTTAATACAGGGGAATAAAGGCAATTTTATAGGTCATAAATAGATGGGAAAAGAGTTGAGCACAGCTTGTTCTACAGTTTACCCAATGGAAGCTGTTGATTCATCACTTATTTAAGAATATCACTTATGCCTATCACCTTGTTACCCTGCTATGCAGAATTCAAACTAAAAGCAGAAAACATGCAACAGTCATGACAGAAGCTGCCTCTATATTACTCGCTATGTCCTTCATCAACAGCCTCAGGAAGTATTGGTAATTAATATTAATATATAATTATTTATTAATAATGATAATTAGTGTATGAAAAACTGAATATGAGCCAGCAATGTGCACTCACAGCCCAGAAAGCCAACCGTATCCTGGCTGCCTCAAACGAAATGTGGCCAGCAGGTTGAAGGAGGTGATTCTCCCCTTCTACTCTACTCTTGTGAGACCCCACGTGGAGTACTGTGTTCAGCTCTGGGGCCCCCAGCACAAGAATGACATGGACTGGACCTGTTCGAGCAGGTCCAGAGGAGGGCTACAAAGATGATCGGGGGCTGGAGCACCTCCCCTATCAGGACAGGCTGAGAGAGTTGGCGTTGTTTAGCCTAGAGAAGAGAAGGCTCTGGGGAGACCTTGTAGAGGCCTTCCAGTACATAAAGGGGGCCTACAGGAAAGGTGGAGAGGGACTTTTTATCAGGGAGTGTAGTGATAGGATGAGGGGTAATGGTTTTATACTGAAAGAAGGTAGACTTAAATTAGATACTAAGAAGAAATTCTTTACTGTGAGAGTGGTGAGACACTGGAACAGGTTGCCCAGAGAAGTTGTGGATGCCCTGTCCCTGGAAGTGTTCAAGGCCAGGTTGGACAGGGCTTTGAGCAACCTGGTCTAGTGGAAGGTGTCCCTGCCCATGGCAGGGGCGTTGGAACTAGATGACCTTTCCAACCCAAACAATTCTCTGATTCTATGATAATTCTTAGCATTCTCTTCCCACTTGGACAGATAGCCAGCAGCCCCAGCAAAGTCCTGTTGGCTCTCCAAAGCATTTCAAATTCAGATCAAAGAAGTAGAGAAGGGATGTTTGGAAAGAGCAGCTGTTTGAGCAAAGAGGCAAAGGTCTGAGGTCTGGCTTTTACGGGGGATGAATGGCAAAGGCACTGTTGTTACCTGGGGCCAGCCAGTGGCAGAGCCTGGAGTAATGATCAGTCCAGACTCTCTTTTGGCTAACAGGACGGAAGTCAGTGTTCAATGTCATTAAGATGTGGTTCAGATAAGAGGTTGCAATGGCATAGTTTAGCTAGAATTTTGTGAAGGAGCAGTTATTCCTCATCACAAAAGCTTACATACATGTTTTTTTAACATAATTGCAATGTATGTGCTAATAAGTTATAGAAACAGATAGCATGCAGTACCCAGAGTTTATAAAGGATCATATATACCTTATGGAATGTGTGAACAAGTTTTGTTAAGATTAAAAAAGGGTACAAAAATGGCTTTTAGCACCTTTTCCCAAAAATGAAATTGTGCTTGCTATTCATCTTGTCCCTCCCCGTGCTGCACTGTGAGTATGTCTGTCTCTGTTGTACATTGAGTGCTGTATGTAAAAGGATGTATCCTTTCTGGGAACTATCATGCTGATACTGCATGTAACGTGGAGACAGGGGCCGAGGAGTGCAAGTTGCAGAGTCCTTAATACTTGTGAAAGTCTCCAGAAAATGTACTGCAGCTTCGTAGATGTATTTCCCTGATGCATTTTTGAAGATAGTAGCAGGGCCAAGCAGGAGTTGATTATGACCTGTGGTGGAAAAGCCTGTCATCAAGCCTTTTTGCGATGGGAGTACAGGAAAGTCTGGTCTGCTTCTTACAGGATTTTTATACGATTTATATTCTTAACCCCAGGAATCCATGTGCTTCTCTATCTTTCTGGTGCATCTCACTCATGTTTGGATCATGTTTCAACAGACAGCTTTTCTCCTGAGTTAAACCTCCAAAGTATTTAATCTTCAGACAAGAT
>VYZW01014891.1:48561-74389 GCA_013401315.1 Balaeniceps rex
TTTTTTTTACTAGGGGCATATAATTACCTGAGGTAAACATAGGAAATTTTTACTTGCTGTATCCCCAGTACACTTCTTTACTAGTTATCTGAAAAGACTGAGTCCTGAATATCAGAGCTGCTTTCTTTCAGTGAAAGTTACATTTAATTTTGGTTTGTTTTTTTTTTTTTCCAAAAGTCACCAAGCCTGCTTGTTATGGCCTTCCATATAAATTTATCAAAGATGCATTACTGTCAATGGGCCATGCTCTTAGCAGTTCTTAGTAGGTCTTTCTGTTCTGTGCAGAAGTAAAGCTGAACTGGGGAATAGCTACACTTCACATCCAAGAAGTAGACCAGGTTAATGCAAAACTTATGGAGGCTTCAGCTTAACTGCAGAATGTTCTAAAATAGTTCAAGCATGGGAGGAATGGAAAGGCTGATGTTAACAGATCTATAGGTAGGGCTATAAGCCGTCAAGAAATGGTGTGGTGGAAAGTTTCCAGATACTACAGAGTTGTAGGTGGCATCTCAAAAGCAGGGGTTAGGTGCTTATTTTTGGCCTTGCTTGTTTGGTACTGCAAGAACCAGTTTGCCAATCTGAGCAGCTTTCTGAGCCAGTAAAAATCCTGGAGTAGAGCAAATGGTAGTCATAAGTGTAAATTGTAATGGCAAAATTTCCTCTCACTTTAACAGCACCGGGATTTTTCTGTGGTGTGAAGTTCTGGAAATTTAAACTAAACCTCTCTTGTTTCAGAACTGTCTGAAAAAAAAAAAAACAAAACCCAAAGGAGCTGGAAATTCCCCCCTGGAGAGTGTCAGCAGACGCCCAGAAGACATCTCCCGGGTAACTTAATTCTCTGGATCCTACCCAACTTCTATTGAAGTTAATTGAAAAAACTCCCATTGACTTGAAGATGTTTTGGATCTGGCTCAAACGGCTCTTAGTGGCAGCAGATTGCAAGAAGGAACCCCACTGTGCAATTCCAGCCATCTGCCTATGGGTAAGCATTTGATGATACAAATGTATTTGCTTGGAACGTGTTGTGAGGCACTTCGCTTCCAATTAGGCAGTATTTCAGACAGAAGGAGATCTCTCCATCTCACCTGAGGTCTTTGTTATCGGAGATCTGTTCTGAGCTGGTGATCTATAGCAACACAAGCTTATGCACAGCAATGTCACAAGTTTCTTCTCTCTGCTCTGCGTATGTAAAAAGACAAGCTAGTGCTAGGTTAAGCTAGTGTTCAGATTCCTGCATCTCTGTTGGATGGATGTAGAGCTGTTTGCATGAGACAAGACAAAATGTCGTTGTTTCTGTCTCGAATCTGTGCTAAGTGATACCATTGTCATTATCAATCTTTTACTGTATCAACTGTGGGGTTAGATAAGAGAACTGTTTCGGAAACAAAGCAGAGAAGTATGCTGAGTGCAATATGTAAGGACTCTCTTAATTAGCACACACAGCTGTGTGTTGCCCTTTTCATCTAAAACTGGTAAAGAAGGGAAATGATGTGTGTGGAAAGCATATTTGAAGGATGGTTGTCTTTAGTAGTATTGCAACATAGCAGAGAATCAAATGAAGTTTGATGTAAAACACAGCCAGAGACTGTGTAAATTGCCCCAGCTGATTAGGAAACAGCAAAGCTGTTAGCATCCTGGAACATGATGCGTATAACAAAATTGCTCAATGGTGTGAATTTGGAGGAGAGCAACTGAGCAGCCTTATTGCGTGCCAGGCCTCAGCGGTGTCCTGTGCCTGCTTTAATCATCAATTACTGTAATGCTGGGGCAACCCACCAACAACTTAATTATTGTCTGGAGCTCTAGGCCATAGGTGGCTCCTCTAGGCTATGTTACATAGTAAAGCAAATCAACCAGCATGTGGGCTAGAAGGGACTGTGCTGTAGCCTCTGTCTCAGGGCATAGGCACTCCTTGAGCTTGTGCTGGAAGTGTCTCAAGGTTTTACTCTGTCAGACTCCGTGTACTTGAGGAAGAGATATTCCCTAGTCAGTGAACCCATAGCACAAGGATAAAAAGACAGGCAGTGATATATTTTATAGGCTTGGGGCAGCTGTGTACTGCCAGTGCAGGCAGATGTAGCAGAAGGCTCTTCTGGTTATCAAAGTCATTTTTTTGCCCAGGACGGCGAGCCTGAGAGCAGCCTAGATTTTGCACCATGATGAAAACCCGAGCAGGAAGCTCGCAATGGAGTCTCGCCCAAGCTCACAGAGGCTCCCAAGACTCTTGATTGCTTTCAGTCAGTTTAGTCAAGCCCTTGGGCTCTTCTCCAATCAAGTGTTTGTCTGCCTCCAGGCATGAGAGTCTGCTACTAATCTCCTTTCCGAGCTGGGCTAGATTGTGTCCTTGATAGGAATTTCCGATATGGATATACAGAACTCTCGTTGCTTGTGGGGTTTTGGTCAGAAACATATTTAACATCCATGGTTTTGACCAACAGACATTTCAATAAACATGCATATAAGCAAGAAGAAACGTCTCTGCAGGAGAGACCCTTTAGCTCAGCTCCGAAAAACAGTTGTGATCATTAATCCGGCGATATGATAGTTTCAGTTTTCCTCTGGACTGCAGTCGCCCTACAGTACCAGGGCTCATAGGTCATAGGTGGGTGTCATTTAAGGAAATCGCTTTCCAGATGATGTATGCTACAATAGCCTGACGTGGAGTGAAATATTATATTTCACCCTGTTGCAGCCTGCTCTTCTGGGCAGGGACAGTGTGCCCCTCGCAAGCACCTTGCCCACTCTTGCAGAGCGTTCATTAATTTACAAAGCTCTGTCTACTTTTTACTTAAACGTTCTTAAAAACTTGATGTGCCAGGGCACAAGGTATTGACTAAACGTGCCTTTAGCGAGATGGGCACTTGTGACAGTGTGGTGTTGATACTGCCCCAGGGAAATGGAGTGGAGCTAACTGAGGTTGAGCCAGTCTATGAAAGAGCTGAGTTCGTGGGATCCAAGCAAGATTGGCCAAGAGGCCTTCTGAATACATTGAGGTGGTGCTAACTGGAAAGACTAAGCTTAATTTGGGGCTAACAAGACTGTGCTGCCCCAATAGTGTGCTGCTCCTTGATATGTGTGTCGGACAGGGACATGCACATCCTGAAATCTCATGGTAGTTTCCACGTGTGGCATGTAGCAGGTTGTTTTGTAGAGAACTGTAGCAAACTGCAGAAAACTAAGAGTTAATATGCAGGCCAGCAAGTCTAGGTTATTAAAATTCCCTTCAAGATAATAGGTGGGAGGAGCTTGCCCATTATGCTAAAATGCCCAGTTAATTTGAGAGCCAAACAGATGGGAAGTTTTGAGAAGGTAGGAGAGAAAAGGAGATAACAAAAGCTGCAGTTACATACACAAGATCTGAAATAGCAGCTATATATGGAATGATTTGCAGGATATTGCCCATATGCTTCCCAAACCTGCGTCCTGGCTGCAGTGTTTTTGATTACATCCCCAAATGTTGTCACATCTTTTGTAGCACTGTAGCTGAGAGGGGTTTTGAATGTGAAGCTGGGCAAGCAGCAGGATTAATTTCAATATTAAAAGCTGATGATCTTTCACAAAGGTGTGCAGCAGCACCAGGACACCATGGCTGCAGATCTCTCCATGACCAGGCTGCAGGAACAGGTTGCCTGTCCATTTGTAGCTGGGTGGCTCATACCAGCTCACAGCAGCCTTGCCAGGGACATTGCACAATGCACACAACCTGCTCTCCTAGTGGCAGAAGAAACATCGAGCCCCCGTCTTCAGGGCCCTGTACTGGTCTCCCCATCCCAGCTACATGGCTTTCCTGTGTCTAAAGATTTTTGGTGGTGGTTTAGATTTAGCTTGACTAACTGCTTTGACAGATGCATTTGAACATCTTGGCATAATGGACATAAAACCCTGCTCCTTGTAGCTAATTTGTGGCATGTTAAGGACTTGTTTGGCTGTTCTTCCTTCCCTAAAATCTCTCAGATCTCATCTTCCATGCCCATGTTCAGCTGTGCGATTTTTTTCCTTCTGTATACATGCTCCCCGCTTCTGGAAGCAAAGGGAAATGGCTGCTTTTGTGTGGATGCCCTCAAACACTGCAGGTGTACAAGAACATTAAAGCAGTTTTAGAAGGAACATGTTTTCTCGCATGGGGGAAAGGTGAGGATGCAACAGACCCATCTTTTGCCTTCTGCTCTGTTGAAATCTCTGTATAAGTCTTCATTCTCCTGTTTCTTATCTGTGAACAGGGGGGCAATGTCATTAACCTCACTATTCTGGGTGGTTGGATAACAAAATATTGAATCAAATTCAGTGTAGGAAAAAACTGAAAGTGGTGCACATTGGGGAAAAAATCAATGCTAACTGTACGCTCAGCAATGGGTCACCAGCTATCGGTTAGCCTTTCAAGAGGAAGATGTTGGGGTTAAAATATATAGCTCTGCCACAACATTGGCTTAATGATCAGTAGCAGTCCTAAAAGCAGGTGTAAGGTTAGGAATTATGAAGGAATAGACAACAGGGTAGAAGTCATTATGATAGCACTGTATAAATCCATGACTCCCACCTCTTGAGCACTCTGTATTTCTGGCAGCCTTACATTTGAATAACATTACTGGAAAAGATCTAAAGGACATATCAAGAACAATCAAAATATGGAAGAGCTTCAGCACAGGGAGTGATCAAGCAGCTTAGGACTTTTCAAACTGGAAAAGCAATGGCTGGAAGACTGTGAAATGAGTTCATGGTAGAGAACAGTTGTTCAGTGTTTCTTCCAGGACTTCAGGTACTAGAGTTCAGCAAGGAAAAACCTATCACACAAAGGCTTAAAGCAATTCAAGGAAGCATTTCTTTACAAACCATATAGTTCAGACATGGAAACTCTTGATGCAGAGTGCTGGAACCACTGAAAGTTTACAAGCATTCAAAAAAACCGCCAAAACCAAAACAAACTACTGGAAAAATCCATATGAGAGATGTGAAAAGCTACCTGTTCAAACAATGATGACACTTCTGCATCTAAGGTATCCTGAGCTTCAGGTACTTGTGCAGGGAGGGAGTGTTATTAAAGTCTGTAGCTTCTAGATTAATTTCATGTGAACCCTTTCTTTTATACTTACTCAGGTCTTTAAGAGAGCTTTTTCTTCTCCATATCAACATTATGGAGAGATGGCTAAACTAGTCTTTTCCCTCTGGGAAGGTCTATGTGAGGACTATCTCACAGAGAATGACCGTGACCTTCTGTTTGCAGGGTGGATGGCAATTTCTTTACTTTGTGAAGGACTTTCTCTCTTGAAACCTTGTCCTACAGTTCATAATGTGTGAAATTGATCTTTTCTGAAGGAGTGTTTTTCTCCTATGGTTCTTGCATCTTTGAAAGGAAAGTCGAGAAGAAAAATACAAGAGATCACAAAACACTTATTACTCACAGTGTGATTCAGCAGGAAACAGAAGAGCAAGAAAAGAAAGTAAAATAGAGATCTCTTGAGAAGGGACTGAGGAAAAAAGCCTCATGTCTTGCAGGGAGGCCAGTATCACTCGCTTGTTTATTGATCATCTTATAACCTGAAAAGGTGAACTGTGAAGTTGGAAGTAACACATGCCCAAGGACTCTTTGCAAGCTTATCAAATCCAGCCCATCTCATGCAACTTGACACCGAATGGAGGCTCTTTCAGACTAAGAGAGTTGCAGATCACTCATTGGCAATAAGTGGCTGGTCTCCACCAAATAGATTATGGCTTCGTTCCCTCTTCTTTCTCAGATGAGTTTTGTCAGATACTTCTTAGTCTCAGTGTGGTATAATTAGGTTTCTGGCTGCTTTTTAGCCTGGTCTGGTTAATAAAACCCTGGGCTAGGACTCAAGAGAACTGATTTATACGCTGGGTTCTGCAGCTGAGAGCCAGGAGGTCAATCAGTTCCTCGTGAGTGTGTCTCAGTTTCTACAGCTGCTAAACAGAAAAGAAAATGCAGATGTTTTAGAAGTGCTTTGAGATCAATGAGAGCAAAGAAGTGCTAGACAGTCTCTGAGCTAGCTCCCTGCAAAACTATGTGCCTCTGTTGTTTTAGGGTCTAGACAGGGTGCTCTTGTGGGTCTGCCAGGAGTTGCTGAAGATGTTGTACCACTATCTGCTCCTTATTTTCCCTTTCTCGTTCTTCCAGGAGGGATGCCTGTCCTCACAGTTGTGGTGTCTCCCAAACCTGTGCAAGATTTCTGTTCTGCTTCAGTGCTGGGAATGATTTAAATGAATCTGTGTTACTTTGCACTAAAATGAATTGAGAGCGCTTGCATGAGCCACTCAGGTATGTTAGCTGTGATGTGTTATAGCCAGTCAGGGCAGTGAGATCTTAAACTACTCCACTGAGGTCTGCCAGAGAACATTTGTCTTAGCCTTTTTTCCCATATATCTGTGCCATTAGTTGTATGACAGACCTCTCAGCTGATGCTGGGACAGGTTTCGGCTCTTACAGCTTTAACCCTTTACACTCAGCCATGTATCTCCAATGACAGTCTTCCTGGGGGCCTCTAGCTAAGTCTTTTTGATCTTGCATGTGCTCTATCTATGGCAAAATTCATATTTGTCCTACATAGTTGTCCTGCTTCCTATTTGGAAGCAGGCTCTGAGGAGAAACAGTCAGGGAGCTGCTTAGCAGTGTAGGAAGTTTTGGGAAAAGCCGTTGTGTGAAGTAGCTCAGAGGAGGAGAGCTGACAAAACCCAAACCTGAAATTTGCTGATGCTTCCAAATGCATCCAAGAAGCTGTGGAAGCTCAGAGTTGAGCTCTCTCGAAGTGCGTGTGCTGGGGCCGTGGTCCAACCATGAGGTGCCAGAGCTGTCTTGAAATGTTTTTGCGTGGAGGACTAACAGTAAAGCAGTATAGAGCTTGGTCTAGGCAGCCGCATGAACCTGGAAACACAGGCTGCTTCTCCCTCCTCCAAGTTAGAGCAGCGGGGAACGCTGAGCTGCTCTGGTTTGTTCCTCCCTCATTCGAAACTGCAAATGTTGGGGGCAGTGGTGGGCGACAGGCAAGGCAGTGCCAGCACGCGGCTTCTTGGCTGTGAAGGCAAAACTGGACTTTGCTGCTCCCTAGAAGAGGGGTGATGGCAGGGCTCACATATAACAGACTCTTTTCTCTGCAAGAACTCAAAGGTCTGTCTTGTATAATTGTTTGAGGAGAGCTGATTCATTATATGCCTGCAGCCTAGGCTCAAAGTAAATGCCCATAATAGGCAGAGGGGATGCCTTCTGTAGCTCCCCTGGGTGCTTTCTCAGTTAAAAAAATAGGATTACTCTGTCGTTTGTAGACATCTACTGAAATCAGATACTAAAGAAAAGTTGTAGTTTAGTGATGAGAGCAGAAGACTGGGATTGAGGTTCCAGACGTTTTCCTGAAGATATCAGGGTCCAGTTACTGTTCAAACCTGGGAGAAGTCTTGTCCGTGTTGATGGACATGCATGTTATTTCTTCAAGTATGGTATGTTCAGTGAATGATTATTGTGTCTGCGGTATTTATATAACCTCTTTTTCCAACATTGGAGCTTCCTTAAATTTTTTTCTACACAATTATCTTTGTACCTCCCTGTGTTATAGCTCATATTATTTAGAGGGTAACTGAGGCAGGGAGGCTAAACAGCTTAGTATTATTCTGTACAACATACAGCTTTCAAACATATTCTTCTGAAGCCATATACAGACAAACACCCACCAAGCTGTCTTCATCTTCCTCTGCGAATGAAAGAAATTCCGGCTGAGAAGTAATGAGAAGAGATCGTTGTAAAGAGACAGGCTGAGTAAAATGCAGCAGGACATGGGAGTGTGCTCATTGCTCCTCATTAGTGGAGGAATCTGTATGGCACATCACAGCACACACAGGCTCATGTGACAGCTAGTGCACCTCCACGCTATAATACAGTCAAGCTGGGAGAACACAAAAGTGAGAAATTTGCCTTTATTCTCCTAATATTGTTTTCAGCAGGCTTTAACTTACGCAGTCTCTCAGAATATACTGACAACTGCTTTCAAAGATGAAATTTTAAGTGAGATCAGATTGCATTGTGCGGGAAGATTTTGTGGCTACATTTTCAAATCAGAATTTTAAAAATCTGAAGTCAAAAAGCATTTCTTTCCAAGTTATCTATTTTAATGTAAAAAAAAAAACCAAACCAACCACCCACAAACAAACCCAGCCCTGGTCTCTCTTTTCTGCCAAAAGGAATAAATACTTGGTTTGAGCTAGTGGTTTGGTTTTTGTTTTGTTTTGTTTTTTTTCTGAGATTCAGCAGTGATTTATTCAGTTACAGGAAAGTATAAAGCTGCTGTTATTTACAGAAAAGCAAAACAAATGTTTGTAGTAGAATCATAGATTTTTGTGCTCAGAAATGTGTCCAGTAAACACTGTAAAGCACTGATACATACCCCAAAGCAAGAAAAGAGTACAGTCTTACAGACTGTATGGAATAGCTTCTAAAAAGCTTGTAAAGGATTTTGCGTAGTATACATTTGACCTTAGTAAATGCATAAATAAAAATGCAATAAGAAAACCTAGGAAAAATAAAATATCTACATCTTGTCTGCTCTGTTACCATGGACCTTTATCAGAAGAACGTGTGTGTTTATCACAGATTCCAATTTCTAATGAATTCCTTGGTACAAAGGACCAGCAATACCATTCTTCAAAACATTTGTCATATTTCCAGTGAAATCCATAGGGAATTTACCTTTGCAAGACATATGAGCCAATAATTAGTTTTAGTAGAGTCTGCATAAGCTGTGTATCATGAGCCAGTGAAATGAGAGAAATGTAGGCTGAAGTGAACTGCACTGTATTTCTCTTAAAATCGGTAAGATTGACCCCAAGTGGTAGATTTGTTCCTGTATTGCATGCTTTAAAAAGTGGAATTTCTTTACCTGAACTGTGTACTTTGATCAGTAGGAGAAACACAGGTTTTCAGTATTTGTCTTGGTAAGTATTATCCTACAAATAGGCTCTCTAGTGCTATTTTCCCACAAAATACAGATACGGCAGGATGTAAAGGTGCAAAAGTCTTGGGCTAATCAGAAATCTTGTCAAAATTAGGACCTCGGTTGGTTTTGCTTTGTTTTATTTGATGTGATTGTGGGTATCCTTTTTGTGAAAGAGAGTTTTGAAAGGTCTCAGCCCACTGAAGTCAAGGAATTAGTTGCCACTGACTTTACCCTGATGGGTAAAGGATGCCCCCATGGTCCAAAGGGCTTCAGCCTGGAAATTACTACTCAATCAGACTCTTGCCCAGAGAAATGCACTAAACAAAAAATACTTGGAGCTCTGTCTCACTAATGCTTCTCTGTGAGTACCAAGTCAGAAAGCACTACTGATTTTCATCACTAAAGCTTGCCTCAGATCAGGAGGTGACAGCTCTGCTGTCAGAGAGCTAAGAAGCATTGATGCCGTACATATTTATCTTCCTACAAATGGAAGAAACTACAGTGGAGTCATGTTTTCCCATTTATAGGTGGGTATCAAGGTTTCCAAAGCACACCGGAGCGTAAATGTGATGCATTTAAGTTACAGAGTTGAAGGTTAGTCAAGGCTAGTGAGACATGGCTTAGGCAGAAACAGAAGAGTAAGCACATTCCCAAGCAGAAAAAAGAACCCCAGCATCATACCTTGTAAATAGGCTGTCAGTGGACTTTGTGTGTGTGAGTCACAGGGACCATTAAATGGGAATCCAAGTTCATATAATTAAAAAAAAAAAACAAACCCTTATGATATTTTCATGCTGTAACTCAAATATTTTCCTCCTCACTGTTTTTTATTTTCATTTGAACTGTGAAACTGAAATCTGTTTTCTAACATCCTCCTGGAAAAAAACCAAACCAAAACAAAAAAACCACCACCAAACCAAACAACAATTCACTCCGTCTCCCAAAAAAGTATTTCACTTTGTTTTCTCTTGAGGCTACTGCTTGGGTTGGAGCTGATCCAGTGCCTTGGGTTTTAACACCGAAATGTCCTGCCATTCTTTTTGATAGTTTTTGGATCAGGCTCCCAGATGAAGACTTTCAAATCGGTTTTGCTGCTGGAGCTCAACCATTATACATTCAGAAATCCCACTGTGCTATTAGCTGTGAGACTGGGATCCCTGATCTATGGCTGCACTATTATGGTAATAAATTAGCCAGTTGAGATCTATGCCTGAGAAAAAAGGAAATCAGGGATTTGGCGGGTGACCTGCCAGTTCCAGAAAATGATGGGGGGGGGTGGGCGGGGGAAGGAAAAAATGCTCAAAGAAATACATATTCAGATGTTTTCTATCTCACTTCTCCCTGACATATATGTTTTGCCAAAGCCCATATTGAACTGCTGTGTTTTGAATAAGACTTTTGAAATATTGAAAAAGAAGAACATTTCAAGGATATTTCCAAACGAGTAACCGTTTCAAAAGGAAAAATTGAAATGTTTTGTCACAGATTCTTAGACAGATTCAGAGCAAGCAGTCTGGTTCAGGGTAAGGATTTGTGACATGCTTGCTGATACTGTGAAATCTGCAGTCTTGTGGTTGAAAAAACCCCTTTGTTTGGCCAGGCTGGAAACAGAAGCACCCTGATTTCTTGTCACTAATGATAGGAATATTTTATTTTCTTCACAGTGTCATGTCTGTTAATGATACACACACAGAGCTCTCAGTGGGCTTATTCTTCACAGAATATTTCTGTTACTTCTACACAGAGTTAGATTTAGACACAAGCATCCTAATATCTTACCAAACGTGTAGGTCAATGCCAGAGTAATTTATTATTAGTTAATAATTAACGTTGAGTACATTCCTGCCAGGAGGATTTAGAATCATTAACTATTCAACTGCAGCCTCACTGCATCCCAAGCTGGGATGTGGCCAGCCATAGTAGCACATTTTTTAATCCCCATTAATGTACAAAATCTATAAAAGTGAAGCTCCTGTTAATACATGTGTTCCCCTTAGGTATGATATATGAACACGTTTGAGGAGTTGGGGTGTAGGTATGTTATCTTCTGCAAACAAGTAATTTTGTTAATTTTTTTAAATTTTTTTAATTACATTTTTGCCTTAATCTCAAGTTCTGAAAATCAGCACTGGCAAATGTAGCAGTGGATGTGAACAGTACATCAAGGTCTCTTGCCATTGCTCAGGTTTCAAAGTTGTTTGGTTTATTGGCAGGAATGGCTAGAAGGTAAATTATTTGATATCTTCCCAGTGCACTAGTATGACGTTGAACCTGCCACAAGAAAACAGGGATTAGAAATGAGATTGTAGTGACAGCATAGGTGCACAAAATTGAGGAATTAATTTTTATTGGATTTAGCAGTTATGGGGGTATCCCCTGAAGATGACAATTATTTTTAGCTGAGTTGTTTGGACTGGATTGGTTTAATTACAGGGTTTTCTACGAAGCAAACTTAATGGGTTTAGGCCTAATGTCTGCCTTAGGCTTTGGTCCTTGAGTTAATTCCCCCCTCATTCTTGGCTCTGCCCCAGTACTGACATCTGTGGGGAAGTCTCTCGGTCGCAGAGGCACAGAGGAACAACAGTGCTGGTATGAGTTTCAATTTGCCTGTCTCCATACTGGTACTAAACTAGCCCCCATTAAACTGATTAAGTTTTTAACAAATTATTCAGCATGCTGAAAGGTTACCCAATGTAGCTACTTATTAGTCACTTTTCAAATCATTAACAAGCTATTTATGACACCTTCATGTGCAGGTACAAAGCCTTCTGGAGGATTCCTCCAATTTAATTTCTGTAGCTTAAAGCTGAATGGAGAGAACAAAGGCAGAGCTCACAGTCACTAATTAAGAGGATGAAGGAAGGCAGAGGGGATGCTGACAGGAGGTGACAGGCTCATTGAAAAGAAAAAGCTACATCCTGAGAACGGGGAGATATTATAGACAATTCTTTGAGGCTTGCTGAAGTGCAAAACTAATCCTTGAGTATCTCGCTACCTCTTTTTGTTAAAAACTGCTTTGTCCTTAACTATTTACTTAATACTGCACAAAAGCAGCTTATAATTTCACATCTGAAATAATACTGAGTACAAATTCTGTTTTTCTTTGCCAAAGGACTTTGGTAGGAATGTTTGATTACCAAATGCTTCACAAGAAGCTGTCAAAGGAGCCAGGCTGGGAAACAGGATTTCCCTGGTCCCATGAGCATGCTGCCTGAGGTTGACATACTATGCATGTCAAAGTCTCAGCAAACCTTGCTGTCCAGGTGGCCTGAGTGTCCTGGCCAAGTCCTATCGCGGAGAGAGATTTCACTGGGGCAGAGTTGGCAACAAGAGAGCTTTGCTTTGTGGGGCAAAGATGGGCTTTTCTGTCGGTGCCCAAGGTCTCTCTAGCATCAAGGGCAGGAAGACGGGAGGATTTTCTGTGGTTTTGGCAAAACTTCTTGCCAGTGTGGTGTCACCTTCTCATGTAAAAAGTCCCAATCAAAAAAAAAAAGTAATAAATTTTAAACAATCCCCACTCCCCTAAATAAATAAAGAAAAGGTATATTCTTCAATTCATTCAATTTTCATTTTCCCCTCATTGTCTTTGCTGCCTCAGACCTGTGGCCGTGATGACTTCGGTGTCAACACCAACACAAATTGCTTGAAGCACCCAGTTCCTGCTTGGGAGGCTGAAACAGCCAGTACCCCAACCTGTGGCATTTGGTGGCAATTATTGCCTTCCTCGAAGTGTTGGCAGAACAGACGCATATTGACTACTTGGCTGCTGCTTTTCTCAGCCCTGCTTGTTAAATGTAAATGACAATGATATTTTGTCAAGCTACAAAAAGCACAAGGATAGGTGCCCATCAGGTGACTGCGACGTAGGTAACCCTGCATCTCCAGAGCTGGCCTGGATGGGCTCTGAGAGCCCCTGTTTGATCTGGCTGCCCTCCATCTGGCTCCTCCGTTGTCGGCACCGCCATGCACAGGTGAGTCCCCATAAAGCATAGACTGCCAATATCAGAAGTGGGGACCCTTGCTGTCTGTTCATTCAGCCCGTGACACAGCAGGCTCCATTCTCAACTGGGGCTTAGACTCTTCAGGTGTGACTTTATTACAGTAATAGCCATAGGACTGACTTGGTTGTTCTTGGTAAATTCCTGTAACACTTCTAATTGGTTCATGATCCTGGGGAGAAAGAAATCAACAGTTGAAGTAGTAAAACTTAAGCACTGCTGAAGTGCTGTTTTGTGGCACTCGAGTTGAATGGGAGCCTTAGCTGAAGAGGAGGGCTCATTTGTAAAGCTGCCTCTTTCTTTGCCAGTTTCTAAAAATTTTTATTAACAGAACAACTGTTTCATTAGCGCACTGATTAGCTGCAGAATTTCTCTGCTGTTGAAGACGTGTGAAGGACAAGCTCTTAACACAAAAGGAGCAATCAAGGGGAAGCAACTAGTTGCACCATGCATAACTGATTACTAAATGCTCTTACACCATCCTATTGTATTTACTCATGTACAGAGATCCTGGTCCTCACCATACAAGGGATGGGAGACAGGGCAAATTGTACAAACAGCTGAGCAAAGGGGTAGAGAGCTCTGTGAAGCACACCTGCTTCTGAGTATGACCAGACTGAGGAGGTAAACGCAACAGGGAGAATAGGGGATGACGTACACTGAAAGATCCTCATTGTAGGAGCCACGGAGGCGGGTGGGAAATGGACTGGAAGGGGATACAAAGGTTGATTGTGCTTCAGCTTGCTAAGGAGGCAGACTCCAAGAGGTATTTTTGCCTTTGTGGGAAAAGCAGTCGGTCTCCGGCAACGGAAGCCCCAAGTCCTTATTTCTGTGGCGATGCTGACTCCGACCGCTGTTGACTCAGACCATCTATGCTGGAACCATGTATAATGCAGGACATACCTGAGCTAGTTTTTATCTTGCATATTCAAGTGATGAGTGTTGATGAGAAGCTTGGGGTGCTGCAGGACAAGCTGTATGTACCCACTGAGAACGGTCGGTATAAGCCCTGCCTGGCGCATCTCAGGGTGTTCAGGCCAGGTGTCCATGCCCAAGCTGCAGACAGTATAGGCAAATCGGGATCTGGCACTATTCATAGCTATTGGCCATCCTAGCTTACACATTTCACAAATAAAATGGGTGTGCTGCAGATATTGAGAAGCTGGCAACATGACAGAGACAATATTTATCTTTGCTTTTCTTATCTATCAGGTTTAGTGTAGGACTGTCCCAAAAGGTGTGATTTAATGCTCATTGAATTCAGTGGGATTTTTTTGGTTCAATATGAAGTTGTTTTACAGCTTTTGAGTAATCAAAAGGGACATTTTCAATTTTATTTTTTTACAACAGCAACTAATGCCTAATTTTCACATTATGCAGGCACTTCATTTTTCAAAGTCCTTTGATTTTTTCTGAGGAAAATCAACTTTGAAAAGTTATTAATTTCAAATTAGTTTAATCTTTATTTTTGGAAAATGAAATTAGATAAAAATTTTGCCCACAGGCTATACTACACTAATTTCAATTTTTCATAGTAAAATAACATTCTTTAAAATGATACTGCTTGCTTCAGTTACAGAATGAAGGTCAGATTCTCCATCCACCCATGTCTGTGGTATCTTGGCATCAGAGTTAATGTTCTTCCTGTTCAGTACCTGTTACTTTCATTATCTATCCAATCTTTTTTTTAACACAATAACTGACTTTTTTAGTGTGTGATTAATGTCCTCAAAGAGGTGCAGCTATCAACTGGCATGTATGGGCTAGAGGTATTACATGAATTATGCAGACTGTGGGATGAAGTTGGCATTTGAATACAATTCCCTCTATAAAAATTGATCTCTCGTTTTCTCCCCTAATCAGTCATTTGTACTCTACTTAGTTTTTTTTACTCTGATCCTTCTTTTCTAATTAACTCCTTCATCCTCCTCTGAGAGCTTTTGCAGCTTGACTAGAAGCAGATCTGCTGAGAAGGCCTCTCTACTTCTGCCATTAATAACAACTCCAAAACAGAAATCTGTATTAAGAATATGATAAATGGGGGAGTTTGTTTCAATTAACACTCACAAGTAATGGTACATTTTGTAGGCCATAGTTTTAGAAGAAATCATAAATGCAAAAAAGTACCATTCCAGAAAATTTTCATTGCCAGTTTACAAAGTCCTCAGCTTTTGAGCTATGCAAAGTGACTTGTATAGGTATATGCTATACTATACTATGTCCCATAGAGCTGGCAGTCTTTCAAGAGAAGAGGAGATGGGCTGATGCAATTTTTGCTCATAGTTGAACTAGCTGTTTGTGTCCAGGGCCAGCTAGAAGCAGATTTTTTTTAGCTGCTGATCCTAGTGCCTCCAAATCAAATAAGCTGTGCACTGTGAGTAGAAGGGTTGTCATGGGGTGTGTGTGTGTAACTCTTTCTCACCCATTTTGGACTGGTGTAAAATGACCCCAAGGCAGTAATCAAGATACTCAGAAGACGGCTGGAAAGACTGTAGATGTTTAATGATGAAAGGACACTTTGTGTTTGCAACAAAGAAGTATTTAATGCAGTGTACTTAATATTAGTGAAAAAACTTGTTCTTTTAGCAGCTGCAGTATTCTCTATGCCAAAGAAATGCCGGGAAGTTAGTTTTCTATGAAGTGGTCGTATATGCATGCCATGTTTGTTTGAAAGCTGTCCAAAACAAATCAAATATATGTGTCTATGCTCATATTTAAAACTAAAGTAATCGCTATACTTGCAGTGTAATTATGTTTTAGTTACAAGATAACCACCTAATTATACTTTTTCATAGTTGTAATTTACTGTTAATAATATAACCAAATGTTTTCCTACATGATTCATAACAATTGTAGAGTAAATATACTTATCTATTTGCAGTATATCTCCTAGTTTGTCAAAAGGGTAATATATACAATGTTGTTATTACCTTCAGCTTCATGTATATCGCCTTTAATTACATGATGAAAAGCAAAACTTTATAATAGAACAAGTCTGTAGTTACATAAATCTTACTGAAAAACATGATCGTGTATCTATTAATATCCATAGCTAATCTTTACTTTCAGCTGATATAAACTCTGGTGTATCTCTAGCGACTGCTCTGGAGTGTGGGTGTAAGGTAATAAGCTCCTTTGCACTAAGTGATAATCACTATGAGGTCCTGCCCTAAATTGCCTCTCAGCACTAGCAGATTATGAAATGTTAAATAAATGCATATAATGGGAGGAGAACTAGACCCCGGGGTTTAAATGAGACATGCTTATAGCAAATGAATAGTTCTGTTGTGTTTAAAGCAGATTAAAATACATCTTAATGGATTTCATTCTTCTTATAGCCTTCTCTGCGTAAAGTTGTATTTAGTTGTAAGTAGGCTATGCACTGCAAGCCTGTGGGCATACAGAAGTAACCGTGTGCTCTTACTGCTGTGCTGCCTTCTCTACTAGTGTGTCTCCATTTTTGCTTTTCCAGAGTCTATTCTTCTTCCACCTGCTCCCATTTTTGCAGGTGCAGAAAGAGGTCAGGATCTGCTCTGGCATTTCGTCTCTCTGTTCCCTGGCTCTAAAGAGGGAATACTGACCTTATGCCAGTTTTTTGGTGTAAAGATAAACTTGTGGCTGTTTGTGAGGCTCTTATCTATTACGATAATGAAGGCTGTAGTACTTACAGTAAGTGGAAGATGAGGGGACACATCTGTAGGGAAGTGTCTTGCATCACAGGGGAGCTCTGATTAGAAGTTTTGGATGAAGGAATGCATTTCACCATAATGGTTTTCTGACCCTGCTAATATTACTGATGTATGTTATTTGATATCCCTACAGAAGATAATTGGATATAATTAAAGTGGGCAGACTTCTCAAGTAAGTCAAGATCCTCTTTTCAAAGGGTGGATCTAGCTGAGTAATCATTGCTGTTCAGTGCTCTTAGAAATGAAATAGAAATGTGGTGCTATAAAATTTACACTTCTGGTTTTTGCCCTAAACACAGCAGAAGAGAAAAACTGTGGGCAGAACTGAATTGTTTGATCAGATTTGGGAGAAATTGTGCTAAGAAAAATTATAAAATAAAATCCAGCGTCTCTGTAGACCTTTTCATTAGTCCTGCCTTAGCTGGTCCCAGTTCTGTACACAGCAATCCCACATGCATAACCTGGGAAGACATGTTGTGAAAAGGAATCGTGCAAGCCTAGATAATGCACTTTCTTGTGGTTCAATTTCAGAATGGTTGATGGAGATTTTCTTTCCTTCTGTCTTTCTTTCTTTGACCGTGTATGGGAGTGAAATGGCTTTGTTCACACTAGATTTGGGAAGTCAGCGACTACAGAGTATGAGTGAGCTCTAAGTGCCTTTTTTTGTGGTTGAAGACCTAAGGTTCTTATACCTGCTTGTCATTTTTTGAAAACTTTCTCCTTTCTGGAGTTTGAGGGACACACCAATGTTATCCTGCATGGGTTTTCCCCAGACTCCCATTTCCCTTAGTCCGCAGACCTGCTCTCTCTATTCCTGCCTCAGCTTCACCTAGTTTGCATCCTCATTGTAGTGACATGCTTCTTTCCTGCTTAACGTGTATGTCACATACAAATTACGGCACTTCAGCAAGGTCTGTCTTTGCAGAGAAATCAGGATGTCTGTGTGTGTTTGAGCATGGGAATGGACAAATGTATTTTACATGCATAGGTAAGAGATGAAAAAAGAGCAGCAGCTCATTAATGAAATGATTCTTCAAGTTTGTTGTAACCTTTTAAGTCCATATTTTCAAATGTGCCCAACGTTTTAGGTGGCTGAATTTTAGTGGCCTAATTTAAAGAGGCTATGTACTTACTCCATACTTTGATATCGGACTCCTTTACAATAAGTGGAGGGCAAAAAGGGAAACAGCTGAAATCGCAAGTCAGTGCTGAGCTGCCAGTCCATTTATTATGGTTAATTTTTAACAATGACACATGTTATGCCATTTGGAGAGGCAGGATGCTCTTGGTTCTCATGAAAACAGCAGTGCTTAACTTTTGTTTGCTTGGGCATAATTATGCCAGCTTTGGACGTATGTTTTCATACTTCCCTTCACAGTGCTTGATGATCGTCAGATGCTGGTGTCTGTCAGTAAGACGCTTCTTTTTGAAAACCACACGGTTAATTTCCAAAGGGTTCTTTCATTGACATGGCATAAATGTGATTAAATATACTATAGTTAAGTTACAGAATCCCTGAGCTTCTAATCTCGGTAAACCTGAAAAGTTAAACACTTCATATTGCTTTCAGAGCTTTATTCCATCCAGAAGAAACCATCTGCTTTCCACCAAAAATCACTCTGTTTCGTTGATCTCTTCAAATTAATCCTACTGTGATTAACTTCAATCCAATTAAAAAGAACATGTAGGCAGCTGCACAGGTCTGATTACACATGGACATGATAGTAGGGCTCCTCATAGGGGAACCAGATTAAGGGCCAATATGTTAGGCTAGACGAGGCTGGTAGCAATACTTCAAACTCTGGTATCCTGGCACGACATGCAGTATATAATAGTACCATAGTTGCTAGCTATAAAGCTCCTTGCAGTCAAGGAACTCAGAGATTTTCATGTATATATATAACATTACACACCCCTCTAAAGATGCTATGAGACTGAGCATTTACGTCTATAGCAAGATCTTGAAATATGGCTTTATTTAGTGCAGAAGGCTAAAGGACGCCATCAGGGGACAGGCATTCCCCCCGCTGCATTTCCACGAGCCTGTGGCAAATTGCGTCTTCCTTGTTTATTCTCAGTGAAACTGCCAAAACCAGGAGCCGAAGAGTTGCTGGCGTTTTTTTCATTTTCATACAAAGGCCTGCAGAGAAGGAGAAGACTTTTAGGCACAAGTTCAGAGAAATCATCCTGCACCTCAGCCTCCAGGCTCATGCTTCTCACAAGCTGCCTCTGGGTCTCGCTGTAGGAAACACGAGGCACAGAGTTTGCCATGGAGAGTTGTCTGTCTGAACCTGTGTGTTCCTCTGCACAGCGCTTAGCAGGCTCCCAGCATTGCAAAGGCGTGTTCCACATCACGCAGGAATTACCATCAGCTTGTGCTGATAATTTAATGAGATGCACTTCAGAAACGTTTATTGTTATGAATCATATTGCCATGAATAGCCCTGCAGTTGGTGGTGGGCCAGACTTGGAAATGGCTTAGCGCCCAGCGCATCTGCTTTCAGATACCTAAGTGGGGATTTTGGTGGCTGGGATTTGATTGTTCCCAGGTGGGACTGCTGGAGACTATCTGGCCTTGAAAAAGAAGCAAGAGCAAGCCCAATTTGGGAATTTTTTTTAGCATATATAAAGAAAGGAGAGAAAATGCCACTCACTTTGATCTTTGAGATATCTTTGTATGACCTGACCATGGTGTGACCAAACCTGAAAGCTACCCCAGAAACATGATTATAACACAATAGGAAGAGCAGAGCACTTTTGAGTAATGAGTCCAACATTACAAATTAAGGCTGAAAGCTTTTATGATTGAATTGGTAGCGTTACAACCTGGGCATTGGCTGCTTTTCTGTGATTGGAATAGGGCTTTTTTATTAAGGCTGTTTATATATGTATGCATAGCTTGTCATTAGTGGTTAGACACTGATTTGTAGCAGCACAAAATTATTCCACTGAATGTCACTGCAGCTTCTATTCTTTTTCAACTTCTCTCTCTTTCTTTCCTTCCCTCCCCCTCTCTCTTTTTTTAACTAAAAAAAAAGGCGGAGAAGACTGTTACCACACTGATTTACGTAAATACAGGCCTAATTCAAACTAGTGTTCCAGCAGTCACATAAAAATGATTCAGTGCCAAGCTGTTTGTATCTTTAATAGCTTCTGGGATGGAAGGAATCCTCTTCCCAGTAAGGCCACCTCTGAAGGACTGGAAATGTTGCAGATTTTTCAGCAGAGCTGCACTGAATACTAGGATGATGAATCAGTGACTGCAGGAGCATCTAATTCAATTAAAGTTCTGCATGAAAGAACTGTGGTTGTCAACATTAGCAGTCAGGTAAGGATCCTGTTGACCTGAGTATTTAAGATGATCTTCAGAGATTTTGAGAACAAGTGGCCAATATCCATCTACTATTGATCCAATATTATGCCAGGTAGAAAATATGGAGCTAACTAATTGTTATCTGATTAAGTCTGATGATTAGTAAGAAAGCCAGAATGTGCTATTTATTAGTTTAGCATATTTTTGTCTCTTTCCCACTATAATTTTATGTGGCTTTCTTACATGTATCATAACATCTGTTCTCTGTGTCACTTCTGTGTACAAAGAGACTGTAAACAGGATATGCATAAATGAAAAATGGAAAGCATTACTTATAGGCTAATACACACAATAAAAAGAGTCAGCTAACAGGCTGAGCATTAGCCCACTCACTACCACAATGAAACATTCAAACAGTCTTTACTGCCCAGGCCAGTAGGGCAAGGACATCTTCTTCCATCACTCCTTGGATCAGGGCTGATCCTTGATGTTGCAGAGTTTCCATCTCCTGAGTCTTCCTGTCTTATCATCACCACCACCTTGCCCTGCCAGTATTTTTCATGTTCACACTCTGGACTGCTTCCTGTCCCCAACTCAAAAATGACACCCTGTGTTTTCACTTTTCTGACCTTGCATGGCTTTAGGTTCTCATGGACTTTCTCACACCATAACAACATCTTGCCCAGTAAAATGCACCTGAAGTAAAACAAGTGCAGGTGTTGAAATACAGCCTGGCCATTAATATTTCCTCCAGCTCTTCCAACATTCCTCAAGCATTGATTGCACATGGAATCAAACAATTTCTGGGTGCTTATAAGAGAAAGAAATGGGTGGTTGCCCCTCAGTCCCCTCTGCCTCGGAGTTTGCAAGTCCTCTGCCTGGGCACTGGGCTGCCAAAGCAAAGGGAGCTCTGCCTCCCTCAGTTTCGAGTATAATTGTGCTGCCTTGTTCGTACTGTTAGCCTAGAGACATCTCTGTTATCTCAGAATAAGGGATAATAATGTTTCTCTGTGGAAATCAGCCTTTCTCTCCACCACCAGTGTCTTTATAGGGATATATTTCAGCATGGGGAGATTCGTATATAGAGGCTTAAATAGCCAGATTTCCTAAAGTACTGAGCAATAATATCAGCTGAGACCCCTTAAGTAAAAATGATAAAGAGACTGGAGAGAATGCAGTATTTCTGAGTTGGTTTTGGAGTTTGGTTTTTTCTGTTGTGTGCTTTTTTTCTTTTTTTCTCCTCAGCTGGTTTAATTGGGAGATTGGTTAACATTTGTAATAGGAACTTATGTCACTTCTGAGCTTTATTTAGGGTGTTTAAAATAGCCTGGTTACAGACATCAGCTTTTGCAGTATCTGGCTTCAAAAGTCATTAGATGAGGTTCTGTGAAGGTGGACGCTGTTCAGACTGTGCACCAATATTATATAGCTGGGACTTTGTAATACACATCTGGAGAATGCTGAGAAGGACATATCATACATAGCTTAACATTTTAATGCAAATTTTGTTCCAAGAAGGACGTGCAGCTCACAGTATAAGGCAGTTCAGTGTCATTCAGAATCACCTGAAGAGCAGGCTTGGAGACCTTAAATCCTGACTGTTATTAGTCCTTTTTAAGAACAGTCTGGATAAGTGTCTATCCTGCATGACTAGTCTACTTGATGCTGCTGTGGGCAGGTGAATTAAACAGATGTTCTCTTAAGGTCCCTTCCACCTCTATTTCTGAGGATTTTCTAAAGGCCATTCTAAAGGTAACAGTGCTTGCAATCATGGAGAAAACAGATCTAGTGGTCAGTTATTTCTATGAGAAATTAATAATCTGTGACATTAGGTAGCAAGACTTGTAATGCCAAAATACACAGCGTGGTCTGACTCTCCTGTTCCACGCACGGCAATAAAGCAGTGGTAATACCACAGAAGGCTAGAAAGTTACAGTGACATAAAATTGGTGTTGAAAATAATGTCTATGTGGATCAGTGTTCTCCCCTGCACAGACAATAAAGCGAAAAAGGATCTTTAACCTTGCGCAGGGTCTTTGCCAAGTAGGTTCAAGAGATGCTTTGCTATTTTTGTGACCTACGGAAGGATATTTTGCAAGTACCATGTATGAAATTCCTCCAGTACCTGTCTGGCAGAACTGGTTTTAATATCTGTCTGCGTTATTAGAAGGTTATCAACAAGAAGGTCATTCCCAGTGGCGTTATTTTCAGGGACTGAATGATCCTAAGCAAGGGCAGATGAAATGAAGCCAAAGTGAGTGTTTGTTAGCTAAGGAAAACATTCTTTTCTGATGCTGTCAATCACACGCACAGAGAGAGAGATTCAATCATAGTGAAGGCATTGGACATTCAGCTCAGCTTGATTTTTCAATTTTATAAACAGTAGGAGGCTCAGGAAGAAACAATGAGGAAAAACAGGGCTATAGAATCAGCAAATAGAGTCAACTTTTGATTCCTATGCCATTTAAATCCAAATTATAGTCATTTACTCAGTCCAGAGAGCCTGAATTTTCACTGTTTCCAATTTAGGCAGCTGTGACAGCAGACTCCATGAAAAAGTCCTGTTTCAAATTTAATTGATAAATTCACACCTCCCTTTTCCCTCCCTCATTCTGGTATGGCAAATGTAATCCCATGTAGTTATTTGTGTTAGAAACAGTACAGATTGTGTAATAACCTTTGCAGTTAGCAGGATAAAGGACGTGTCATTAGAAAACTCATAGCCCCAGATTTCCCATCCTGCTGGACCTTACTTATCAACATTGCAGGGACACAGCCTTTGCTTGGAGTCCTGGTTCCTGCCCTACTCCTGCAAGAGCTGCATGGACAGCTGAGGTTCTGTATTGCTGAAGAATAATTTTTAAAGACCATGACTATAATAGTGGTAATTATTTCTAATCAGATACTTCTATCTGAAAAGGGTTTTTTTCTCTATTTTAAAAACTCCTTACAAAAAGGTGGTGTTTCGTATACTTAAGAAACACTGCCTTATTTATCAAATGTTGAAGCCCATAGGTTTATTCCAGTTAATGTCCAACTAAAACAACATATTCAGAATTGGAATAAAAAGTGGTGAAAAGCTTTGCTTGACCAAAATCCTTGGGCAGTTCAGTACTTTTGGGAGTTAGGACATCATATTTTATCTAAATGAGTTAAGCTCGTATCCAACTAATTCAGATTCCTCAAGATCCCCATGCTTGGTGTTTTCTGTGGACTGACTGGAAACCTTCATACTCTTTGCTGGTAGGACACATGGGCATGGGGCTTTGGGTGGAATTTTGACTGTTTATGGCTAAAGTCTGGCAGGCAGACTGCCACATTTTTAAAATCTTATCCTGTGGACTTCCCTGTATTCAAAAATGTTTTTTTAAAGAGCTAGATTAAAATCCTCTTTGAAATTTTGAAATATGAATTAAGAAGTCTTCTATTCTTCATGTTGGTTCTGGCAGTTCCATGTAAATGGCTGTGTGCAAGCATTGCTGTTGCCAGGGCATAATCAGGATACAGGACCCCTTCTAGTTATTGTTGAGCACCCTCTCCTGGCTCTCTGCTATTTGCACATAAGTCATCTCATGAATTGAGTGCGCTGGGATAAACTGCAGTGCCCAGTTGAGTTTAGGAGGATGCCTTTTCAAACGGTATGAGTTGCTGCTCTCGTTTAAGCCTACCTGATTTTTTAGCAGCCTAGCTGGTTTACAGCTGAGAAATCCTTCTAGTGGTGAAATTCCTCGGTAAGGATTTTTTTTTTTCCTCTAATGCTACTTCTAATTGATTCCAGAAAAGCACTTGCAGACTAGAGAATACAATGCATCAGGCATAATCTGATAAGGGGATTATGCCCAAAAGGTTGTTTATTGGGTGACTGAGCCAACATTCACATCTCTCTGGTATCTCTCTCTTAATACCTTAGGAGGCCTAAGGCTGAGTCTAGGGATGAATTGGTGTGTCATAAAGCAAGTTTATTTGCAGGGATTATGGCAATAAGCAGCAGCTACAATGAAAATAAGAGGTGAAGTTGGGGAATTACCACTCAGTTAAGAGTTATAATGTGAGAAAGAGTAATCTGATTTTTGGATCTCATAATATAATAGAGTTGGGGCACATGAAAGTTTTCTTGCACTGTATGACTGTCTGCTTGCCATGACTAATGCAGTCCAAAATTCTTTGCACAACTCACAGCAGGAAGGGCAAAAATCTTCACTCTTTATTGCTCTCCTGTTATTCCGCAGTCATCCAGCCAGGCAGCATTATTGCTAAATTTGACAGTTCCCAGGCACCTAGTCTGGATCCATCCAGTAGCTTCAGGTATCTAATGACGGCACCTACATTAGGTCTTGACCTATCATCATCTTTGTAGTTTGTGGGAGTTAGGCATCCCTAGAGGGCCAGGTTCATGCTTTGGAATGATCTCCCTCTGCTGAGCACAGCAGGAGCCCAGGGAGATGAAGTTCTTGATTTTGGTCCCTGATGGACAGGTGGGGGGCTCTGCTGTTCTTATCAGCCCATGTCTCTGATGGCTTCAGAGAGTTATTTGCTATTTAGTACATACTGTACCTTGAGGCAATCACCACTGCACAGGATATACAGTCCAGGCTCCTCCTAAAGGTGCTAACAAGAGCTTCAAAACAGCATCATAGCCAGTTCCCTGAGTGCTGACAATTTTAAACATGCAATTTAAGTGCTTCCAGGCTGTCTTAAAGTTGTAACATCACCCACGGTCTCCGAGATATTTGTTCTAATTATCATGTTAAATAAAACATTGATTTAGCAAGGAGTTTCTAACATCAGTCCCTCTCATCTTACTCTCAGGCACCATTCTTGCTCAACCTGAGGCATTCTCAGAGGAAAAGGACATTTCTGAGCAGTGGGAACATCGTCACAGAGCATGCAGCAAACAGTAGGAAGCTAATTTGCAGTAGCCAAGGATTTTTATTGCACTGTGCTCTGCAGTTTTGTATTCCTATACAGCGAGTATGACCCTGGCTTTTATGGAGGAAAACCATCATCCCGTCCTAGATGCTATCGTGGGACTGTTTGGTGTAAGTAAAGATATCCTATTCAGATCTTTGATTTCAGTCTTGTAGACATCTCTCATTTTGGATTACCCTCAATTAGAAGGTACTTTGAATTTTTCTGCTGTTTAATTGGAGAATAGGAATAAAGAAGGAGGTAGAAACAAAGAGAATACAGAAGTATTTTCAGGTCATTGCAAAATCAGAGCAGCAGCGTTACTGAATTGGAGTAGATGTGAGCAGGGGCTGTTTCAATTTGCGTGTGACTTTGATACAAGCAAAGAGACCAAAGTCTTACGGTTTTTAAGTCAAGAGGCTCAAAGAATAAATTGACTGCAGCTGAGATCTGAAGCAAAATGCTTTGTTTATTTCCTTTTTATGTGTGAGAGTACACCTTTTAAACTGCCAGAGAAACTCCCTAGTTTGCTATAATGAGCTTAACTGGAAGAGAAAGAACAGCACAAAGAGAGACATCATATCACAAAGTATTCATATTTATTTATTCCACACTGAAAACAATCATCCCTGCTTTCTTTTGTCTGATTCCTAAATCACCAGGCCAGAGTTTCATCAGGAATAAATGCAAGTAATTCCACTGATTGCAGAGGGCCATGTTCACCAAACTACCCTGTTTCATGCCAGCTCGAGTAAGCAAAGAATTCATAATATGGGGCCTCACTGTAGATGTGGCTTTGCTAGACAATGTTTATTGCTGTTGATTATCATGTTTGTCAGGTAATAGAAGCAAGGAGAGGCCATAATAGTCATGGAGCAAAGATAACTAGATGGGAGGCTTTTGGGGTGAAAGTCAGGGTGGGAACACGTTGCTTGCCTGGTTGCAGGGATGGTGTTGATGACTGATTTTTTTTTTTTTTTTTTTTTC
>VYZW01014891.1:74397-109389 GCA_013401315.1 Balaeniceps rex
TTTTTTCTCCTTTTGTCTGGGCTGCAGCATTCCTGGCCAGAGCTCCCTGTGTACCCACATGACATACAGCACAAGTGGCACGGCGCCTACTGCTGTCAGACCTGGCCAGGTCCATGTTGTGATGTATCTTCAGACCATTCCTAGCACAAGCCCGAGTCAGCGGTGATGCAGATTTTTTGCCTGCGCTAGGCCTTCAAGCAAGTGCAGGAGCTTTACTACTTGCACCAAATCTACTCCCCTGTGTCTTTCCCATCCCCGTTACCTGGGCTGGCTAGATTAATCTTCCCAAATAGGCCTGTGTGGGACAGAATCCTGTTTTCTCTTTTTACTCTAGGCCTAATGGACTGCACTGGTACCCTCCATAGGCAGAGAGCAGTTGCAGAGTGAGAAGAGTGCATTATACTTTCCGGTACACCTGTAATCATTTGCAAGATCATGCTGTGGAGCAAGGCTTTCCCAGCTTCCTTAACATCCGCAAGCCAGACCCTCGTCTGGAGTAACTTGGCAGTACTCCACAGAGTCAACGGAGCACAGCCAAACTGCAGCAGCCAAGAGCGGGGCCCTGCATCTTGAAGTAAGTGAATTTGCTCGGCTAATTGCACGCAAGTGCTCCCTCCGAGCACCTGTAAATTGTTGAGTTTAATAGGGTGGCAGCTGTTGCCGGCTGCCTGGGTTCTTGCTGCCTTGGAAGTAGTTGGGAGATGAGAGCAGCAACTTTCAGCATGATTATCTTTTTCTCCATTTCCCCTCAATTTCATTGTCATCTTCTTCTCTCTTAAGAGCGCTTAAAAGCATTTGTTGCTTCTTATAACACCCACAGGAGCTCTTGTAAAGTGCACTTTTTGTGCTTAAGGTTTCAAAGTCTAAAATCTCTGACCTTAAGAGTTTTGAAGAGCGGTTTAGTTTGAAGTCTGCTGCTGTACAGACACCTGCAAAACACTGAACTTAAGCTGGCACAGCTGGAGGTAGGGGTGGTTGTATTGCTGCGTTTCAGTGCCCTGCTCTTGTAGGAATTAGTTTGTTGCTGACTAATCAGGAAGTAGGTGCCTGAATATTGCGATGGATCTGGCCTTTGGATTTGAGAGCTTGATGCCCATAGTGGGGCAATCTTGCAAACCATAGCAGAAGGGATGTCGAGTCGCTAGCAATGAATGAGTTTTTTTTTTAGTTGCACAAGATGATAAAATCAGAGGCAAAATCAGAGCTTTCTGTGTGAGTTGCTGTAAATAACTTGTCTGTGCAGTGGAAGGAATTTAGCACATCTGGCCATGGGATTTACCTGGCTGGAGTAACCCTCAATCTGCAGATGGCAGAAGGAGCTGAAGCTCTTAATCAATTAAGATTACCTCCATCAATTCTTGAAGTGTGTTGGGGGAAATCTTCCTTGTGATGTATTACAGACAACCAGGAAGGACTCTGGCAGGAGATGTATTGCTTTGAAGCCTAGCTGGGCTTATCACAACCCCTTCACCGCTCCTAAAGTAAGCAAGGATTGTTGGCTCTGCAGTTATAATGGTTGAGTGCAGGCAACTTGGCTACCTCAGTTAGGATGCTATGGACTTTCTAGTCTTTCTGGTTTTGCAGGATAGAAACCTGTGTGTGTGCCTGGAGTCCTCCAGCAAGCATTGCCTTCACGTGTAGCTTCATGCTGCCATGTCTCTTCTGTCCTAGGTTGTAAGGCATGTGTTGGCCCAGGCACGTTTCCTTGTGTGGCAGCTGCATCTGGGTCTGTGACCTATACATACAAATAAGTTTCAAGGTGTATTGGGAGATCTCCTGATATAGGAGCATTGCCGGTAGGTTACTTTAGAAAAAATGAACTTTTGTGTTAATGCATTGCCGGTAACAGAGGAACTCCTGACCCTGAGCCGTCAGAGCAATCCTTAGCCAGGGAGGATTTGCTGCTCCCAGGAATAATCAGGCAGAGCAGGAGCACACTCTGCCTGGTGTCAAAGCGATGCCATGGCATGGTAAAATCCTCAGGAGTCATTGGGAAGGGAGAGGAGGTAGAAGGGGAAGGCCACATGCAAGGACCTGACTTTGTAATGCAGCGGGTAGGATGCTCCCTTGGCAGGGTGTGGGGAAGGCTGAATGCCAGGCCTTGCTTCCCAGCACAGTCAGCATTTTAAATTCAGCAGATGAAACAAAGAAAGTACAACAGATGGCATCTCCCGATCTGACACCAAAATAAGATGGCAACTAAAGGAAATACCCAGGTTGGTGAGCTTTTGAAAACCTGGCCACTGGTTTTGGAATTGGATTTCTTTGCCCCAGCTTTGTTTATTCTTATACTCGCCGAGTGGCCAGGGACTCCTCTCTGTTCCTGGCCACAGATTGCCTTTCTTTGGCTTCAAAGGGGGAATGAGTTTAACTGGTATGTTAATAAAAGGACAAGGCCTGTCATGATTAATAGTCACATGAAATCATGTGTGAAGAACATTCAGTTATAGCTGTCCTCAGGAGACAACAGTTTCCCAAATATCTTAACAGAAAGAAGGAAAAGGGACAGTTTGTCTTTCTCTCCAAGTACTGTTTGGATCAGCTGAACTGTGCTTGGTTATTTACACAAATCTGGGTAGCCCGGGTTAGGGGCACATCAGATACAAATCTTCTAGCCCACCAGCTAAGAGCCCCTGGGACCAAGCTCTTAGTTGGAGTAGATCCAAGAAAGCCAACTTGTCTCCACTGCAAATCTGGCCCCATTGCTGTCCTTCGCTTTTTGACTTCAAATCTGGAGTTGGCTTTGGTATCACTTAGCCAGAGTAAGGGGCACCGCTTAAGCAGAGCCAGGAGACTATACTCGCTTTGCACACAGGCAAACAGCACCTGGTAAGGTATATTGCTGCCCGCAGAGAGAGTTTGGGAGGGAATTGGCAGGGAAAGGGTAAAAAAAAAAGTTTGTGAAACCATTAGAAAAAGTTTGGCTTTTGCTAAAACTTGGAGTGGTGCTCCACTGGGAGCTCTTCTAGCCCAGGGGCCGTTTGCTGTTTGAGATCATTAATAGCCAGCTCAATTTCCTCCAGTGTGATTGGCTGAGCCAATATATTCCTATTAATTTTACTGAGCTCGGAGACAGACAGGAAATATAAAAACCTCTTCAAGTTGCTGGTACCTTCTGGGATCTCAGGCATATAGAGGTCTTGAGAAATCTTGACAAATTCAGACTTGGGGGTACATTTTCTAAGTGGTTCACAAGGGTTTAGCTGCATGTTAATGGGCAGTGTTCGGGTAAAATGTTGCAGAATGGTTTCAGCATAAACCCTGTGGTTTCTGGTCCTGGTTTTTAGAGGGAGTGGTGCTATCTCCAGGAATAATCTAGCCTTTTATTTGGGCTTCCAGAGAATTTGCTGATATTCTGCCCAATTTTTACAGTGTAAATAAAATTGGTTTGGATGTTTATAGCCCAGATCAGCAGCTGCTGTAAGCTACATAGCCCAAATAATAGTAGTGAGATCTATTGAAATGCCACTGGGTTATAACCCACAAGTAGCTGCCCCAGCCTGCTTCCTTCCCCTGTGTTTCATTGAGTGTTTAGGAGCATTCGTCCATTGACTAAGCTCTTTCTTTTGCCTGAGATGATTTAAACCCACCCTTAAAAAAAAGCACGTGAATTAACAGAGCAGGAAGGTGAAAAATGACGCTTCTGTTTTCTGAATCATTGTGAGGTTTGGCACCTGGGTCTTGCTGCTTCCTGGAGCAAAGTGAAATTTTTGAATTGCTGAATCCAAAAAAAATTTCCCCACTTTACCTGTCTCTGGGTTTAACCTGGAATTCTGTCCTAGTCAAACTTCACAGTGATGTCCCTGTCCGTTTCCACAAAGCCTTGAGCATACCAGCTTAAAAGCAATTTTTATCTATTGTTCATCCAGGTGCCTTCATGCTTGGCTATGAAAGTGTAGAAACCCCCAAAACATGGTTCCTGCCCAGAGAGCTGATCTCCACGCCTAAGATGCCAGGCAAGGAGTGGATTCAGGTGCAGACACATAAACAGCCAAAAGAGAGGTAATACCGGGAGGCACATGGCACAGCAGCCCCAACACATGGGCTACTTCACTATTGCCAAGGGTATCCTGAAATTATGTATGTGCAAGAAACCAGTGTGTCAGGATAGAACAGTTCAAGTATGGATGATACAGCATTTATACTGCACATAAAAGAGCTGAGATGTACAGGGTTTAGCTGTCTACCATGAGGAACTAGCTCCAGAGAGGACAACATTTCACTGATAGAAGAGAGCAGTATAGTTTGTGTGCGTGTGTGTGTGTGATTCAGTTAATCAGCAAAGTGTGCAACAATTTGCCTTAATGTGAAACATGTACCTTGATCAACAAATTATCTGCTTGCACATTACATTATGCACTGTGATCTCTAAGGTGTATTAAATATTGAAATCGGAAATTTTATCATTAATGGAAACCTAATGAACAACAACGACATTATGCGCCTCAGTTGACTTTTGTCTGAAGCAACCCATTGTAGTTGGAAGGTGACTTTTCTGAGTCTCTGGTGGTAATATGCCAATTATTTCAGTTATCAACACCCCTGGAGGCTCCAAATGCCTACCATGGATGTTTTACCTCAGACTGTGTCTGGAGTAGGGTTTCTCAGTATGTAGATAAAAGACAATTTGAATGGACTGGAGGAAAGAGAGACCATGCAGATTTATAGCTAAAGGCATTCTACCAGCTTCTGTATTTCAGCTTCTTTCATCCTATGAGGTGGCTTTTAGGATGTGCAGTTTCTTTGGACTTTGGGTAATAAAAGAACAAGGTGATGCCTTCACCTAGAGTTAATGTGTAGGTGCCTAAATTAGAATATATACATATGCAATGCAAAAAGTGCCCGAGGATGACTCTAGGTAATTCCGTCTCTGAAATGTTTATTATTGGGATTATTGAGCCATCAGAAATCCCAGTCAAGATCAAGGTCCCATTACAGCAGACTGCCTCTCGTGTCCTTGCTCTACAGTTTAAACAGAGGGGTAGGAAAGCAGTTTGAATTTTTCAAGGTCATTCAACTTGTCAGTGACAGACCAGGAGCTAAATGGGAATTTTCTGCTGTTTGGTTTACATTGCAGTACAGGTGTTGGATTGCAGGTCATATATATTTATGTCCAAGTTAGCTTTTAACTAGCAGTATGGGCTTCATCTACTATAAAGGGTGTCTGGGTGGGCTTGTTGAAGCCCATGTCACTGCTATGCCTACTCATACTGTCCTTTCAGAGTGCCTCAGTATGTCCACATCATTCCTGTTTGCACCATGAAGCCTTGCACAAACAAAGCTGGAGGCTTTACAAAATGCTCTCACTGATGAACTAACCTGCTTGCTTTCTGCTTAAGTGGAGAAGTTGAAGCCAGTTTTGGATGCAACTGTAATTATCTACGATGTGGCAGATGTCATGGGCTCACAGCTTGATGGACAGCAAGCTCCAATTTCTGGTCTCTGTTCTTCAGCTGGTGTATTGGCTGCATAGCCGGTTCCCTCCCAGGTGCAATTTGGTTAGGAATGAGTGGAGCCGTGTCTCTCCCCCTTCTCTGCTTGGACCTGTGGAGCAGAAGTGGGGCCAGGAAGATGATGTTCATCCCATTGTAACAAACAGTGTCAGCTACTGGGTGCCTGCCTAGTCGGTGTGTGCCTGTTGGGTGAATGTCCTGGTTTCAGCTACAATAGAGTTAATTTTCTTCATAGTAGCTGGCATAGTGCTGTGTTTTGGATTTAGGATGAGAGTGATGTTGATAACACACTGATGGTTTAGTTGTTGCTAAGCAGTGCTTACCCTAGTCAAGGACTTTTTCAGCTTCCCATGCTCTGCCAGGTGCACGAGAAGCTGGGAGGGGGCACAGCCAGGACAGCTGATCCAAACTGACCAAAGGGCTATTCCATACCATATGACGTCATGCTCAGTATATAAACTGGGGGGAGTTGGCCAGGGGGCAGCGATTGCTGCTCAGGGACTGGCTGGGTGTCAGTCGGTGGGTGGTGAGCAGTTGCATCACTTGTTTTTCCTGGGTTTTGTTTCTCTCTCTCGTTCTCCTTTTCATTGCAATTTTTATTACTACATTATTATTATTTTATTTCAATTACTAAACTGTTCTTATCTCAACCCACGAGTTTCTGTGGTGCTTGGTTGTAGGTATTGGCTTCCCTGGGAGGCTGTGTGCATGCACTGACCCTGTCTACAAACACAAAGTCCAGCCTGCTGCTGGATGAGACCATTTGCAGGGCTTAGACCTGTCTTGCTTTTACACCCTTCTCCATCGCTGCACACTAGTAGACTCCCTCGTCTTTTATGAAGGTCCTAAATTGCTACAGAAAACAGTATTGTTTTCTGCTGGCTTAACTGTTGCATTCCTTAAGGCTTGTTTTTCAATGCTCCACTTTACTGCCTGTTAAGTTAACTGGATTTTTATCTGCTCTGCCTCTGACTGCCTTCTGCCCACATCTTGCCTCTTTCCTCTCAGTCCCCAGACAACCCCTGTTGATGTGGGAACAGAGCAGAGATACATGAAGGTAGAGTCAGCTCGGCAGCGCCAAGCAGCATGGATGAGCAGGGGGCAAACGTTGTTCCCCACACCCTGTCTTGTAGAGGACAGGGCAGAAATGCAAAATGGGCATTTGGTGCCCTAGCCTAGTGCTTTATCCCCCTCAATTCAAAGATACTGGGCTGTGCTCCTCCCTTGTTGGCTATAGTTTGCCTAAAGGCTTTGCTAACTTTAACCTGAAATATGTTCCTACGGACTTTTATGCTATTCTAAGCCAATTAAATAAAAGCACTGTTAAAATGTTTGCATTTCCTTATATAGCAGCCACTGGGCTCTTTATCCTACAGCACTAGCAAGGGCTGCTTTGGGAGGTGACTTTGTGTAACGTGGGCCAAGGGCACTTACTGTGCCCACACAGAGCTGATCCCACCAGAGCCCACTTGAAGACACAGAACAGATGCAGACTACTTTTTACAAGGCTTGTTGAACCACAAGCAGGGATTTTGAGAGAGACATCTATATAGATTGTCAGGGTCTTGTAATAATTTGAATAGTTCGGAGTAGCAAGTGTGGAAGAAAGGTATCCCGGCACTGCTTGGATAGCTGAAGTTTACCATGATGAAGCTAAGGGCACTGGAGAGCTGTTTGTATCACTTCTATGGCTAAACATGGCAGTAGATTTTAATTTTCTTTTATCAGAATATACTTGTGAGCTAACATTGAGGGCTGATCTAAGCAGCAGGCAGCTTGCACAGAGGTGATGGTGACATACAACTGTTGGTTGCTCTACAGCGCGTGTTCGGTCATTGGCTGGACGATTAATGTGAAGAGGAATAAAAGATTGATTCTGGGAACAAGAAATTTAGGGAACAGTCAGAGGTATTACTGAAGCTCTTGTCTTATTGTTACTGGAGTGTGATGGATTCACTACTTCGCAGAGCAAATAATGTTATTTCACACACAAATAATAAATGTGGAGGAGAGAGAGAAAGATCTTTAAATATCAATGGACTGTGTTCATGGTCAAATTGCATCACATGGAAGAAGAGACAGAAATCAGTGCAGGAGTTTCAGGAACATTCAAGTAAACAAAAACTCAGTGAAGGGGTGCAACCAAGGATAGTCCTAAACCAAGGCCGGATCTCAAATTAATGTTCCTAGCAATGTAGAGGGACTGTCATGATATTTTATTCTATTCTGTTTCTGATAGAAGAACAAGAATTACTGCAGGAAGGAAAGGGCAATTTATATTGCCAACTGCGATCTCTCGAGCAGTAGGAGTGAGACCTAAATCCTAAGATTTCTTCTTTGGTTTTGTATATTTGATAGTTTCTAATCCTTTAGCAGTGGCTTGCTTTGTGTGTTTCAGTTTTTAATTGCAGCTCTCTGAGTTAGTTACAACAAAGATTAAAAAAGAAACCTGAAATTATCTGATAATCATTAAAGTTAAGGGTTCATAGAATAAATATTGTGAGTCTTGCAATGAAATGGTGATACTTGTTTGCTGAGAGGGTACTGTTTCAGTTCAAAGAAATAATGAGGAGGAGGACACTGTGGCCGAGCGCACACTGCTGAAATCTTGCGCATAAAAGACTTTATGTGCTTGGTATACAGGGCCAGGAAAGTGCCTTTCCACCATGTAAAGGGACTGTAATTGCATTTAAGCAAGTTAAAATATTTATCCAGCAGGTGTGTGCCTTAAGATACCAAACTGCTTTCTGGAAAGGAACAATCGATAGCTGATATTTCAAATGGTTATTTTCGAATACCATCTCTGGCTATTCAAGAGCCAGATTTGCATTAGTTTAGCAATACCCTGACAGTTCAGGTTGCCTTTTTACTCACAGAACGTGGGTGGTAACATGGTGTCCAGCTAAGCTAAGTTGTCCATTCCCATCCTGTCGTCTCCAACTTGATAATTGTGATAATAAGATATCTTCTAACTTTAAATAGCCTGGGACTTTGTATCTCATCATGTATTTCCTGCTGTTCAGCCTGCTCTTGGATGAAGTATTCTGCATCTCTAATGCTGGGGAAATCTTACTCCTGTTACATCTTGAAGCTGTTAATAAAAAATATTAGTGTGAGACTTTTCTACTTCTTCCAGATGTTTTGTTGTAAAGATGCCTTCTCTCTTCAATAAAAGAAAAAGCAGTAATAGGTGACAAGCAAAACATTCAGGTGACAGACCTGTGTTTAATCCACTGTTCTCATTTTTGTGCAAGGCTCTATGATTGTATAAATGCTGGGATTATGGGAATGCAATGAAAGCCCAGGATACCTCAGGAAATAAATGTTACTTTTATCTCTACAGAGCAAATTCATTCACCAGCTAGCTGGGAGAGGACGCTCTGCCCTTGGACTTGCTGCCATACAGAGGACTTTAAGCTGGCCAGACTCCAGCTAGGACAAAAATTGTTGATTTGAGAGCTTTTTTCTGAAGCGCCTTGTAAGATACAGAATGTTATGCCTTCCCTGGACACTGATGCTTGTAAGTCAATTTGGTGCCTTGAAAATTGTGCCGATCCATCATAATACAAGTGTAGCAACAATCTGAGGATGTGAGATGCCCCTGTCTTGTTTCTCCATTGACTTTAGAGGGAGCTGAGGCAGATGCCTGAGGCTCAGTGTCTGATATTTAGATGCAAGAGCCTAGATCATTTTGAAAACTCCCCTGCATGTCCAGTTGTGCGACTGAAAACTAGGCATTGGGTGGACTGACCCAAAACAGCTCAGGAAGGCTGCAAAGATCTGAACATGCTCTCCCCTGGGTGCCAACTCGATCTCTTCACCTCTTGGAAGTGAGTAAAACCTTTCCCAGCCATCGACTGTATTTATTTTTTATTGAAATGTTCTACTCTTCTAAATTACTGAAAAGAGAGCAGAATACTTGCCACCCATCAAAGTGAGTCTTATCCCAAACAGGGATAGGCAGGTAACAGGCAGGTTACATGTTTTTAGCATTGTGCTTCAACTTCATTCTAGCTTCTCCACTCTGTACCCTAGGTGTAGCCACATGCCTCTCTCACAGAGCGGGCCCACCCTGGTCTTGTGGCCAGGCTTCGCGATTTCTTNTACTGAAAAGAGAGCAGAATACTTGCCACCCATCAAAGTGAGTCTTATCCCAAACAGGGATAGGCAGGTAACAGGCAGGTTACATGTTTTTAGCATTGTGCTTCAACTTCATTCTAGCTTCTCCACTCTGTACCCTAGGTGTAGCCACATGCCTCTCTCACAGAGCGGGCCCCCCCTGGTCTTGTGGCCAGGCTTCGTGATTGCTTCAAGATGGTGGGGCTCAGCTCTCCTGTTCCCATTGACTTGATGACAAACTGGTGTTGTCATACCAAATGTGGCAGAACAGAAAATTCTTCTTCCTTACACTGGTAAGAAGCACCACACGTGCATGTCTTGCACCATATTGCAACTGGAAAGGGGTAGTTGAGCTGACTGATTGAGTGTCTCAGTGTTGCTGCTGATCTCTCTGTCCTTCAAATCTAGGACTGCTTCCTTGAAGCTTTTTAACAAGAGCTGCTACAGGCTTGGCATGTTGGCATTAATTTAGTCTTCACATGGGAACAACCCTTACAGACTTGCATAAAACACTAGTTGGAGCTGACCCTGATGTAAGTCTAGTAATTCTGCCTTGGGAGAGAAGAAATCATTAAAAAAACTTTGCTCCCGAATCCCTCCCCTGCCTCTGTCCTATGATACAAATGTATTACTGAGGTCCACAGAGCTGGTGAGTTGTCACTAATTCCTTGGCCAGGGCACTCGATTTGGATGGCTCTGCTTCCCTCTGAGCTGTCATTTGCACTCAGCCCTGGCTCTGCTAAACATCACCTTAATTTCCCAGTGTTCAGTGACCATGTTTCTACTTCACATCCAACGGGTGCTTTCTTGTTGGCCTTCTCCCAACTGGATAAAGGCTATTTTTGGGCAGCCTGCCCTTTTTGTCCCTGAGCAGTGTATTTCTAGGAAGGAACAGTCACCCATTTCGATAGAAACTCACCCATTGTCCAGAGTGTGTAATTAAGGCAAGCCTGCAATGTTGTCTCCATGAAGAAATGTGTCATCCTCTTTGTGTGTGAAATGGTGTCTGGGGCTGTCTGTGCAGCCGCCACTTGCAGTGATGTGCAGAGCGAGCAGGGCATAACACGGTCTTTCTAGTAAATGCTACAGCCAATTATAAAAGTGATGGAAGCAAGGATTTTTTTTTTCTAGGCTACAAAATACACAGAAATAAATATTCAGTCTCTGTAGCTGCAAGTAAGCCCTAGGGCAAGGTCAAATGCAAACATTTCGGTGACTTTTTGGATAACCTGTAATGGCCTTTTCTGCCTTCTAGCGTGTAAGAGTCATCAGGCTTCTGGTCAGAGTATTGGGTTGTGCTTAGAGCTCATGTTATTTCTTTCCTTAGGCTAGATATTGTGCTTTGTGGTTATTCTACTATAAAGGTCAAGCTGCTGAAGCATTAAGTGCATCCCTCCTTTTCCTCTATTAGCTGTTTTCTCCTTTTGGTCTGCTTCCTCGTTTGGGTTTTGTGCCTTCCTTGCGCAGTTACAATGTGTATACATCAAAAGCAGGTTAAACACCTTACTGTACTCTCATGCTGTCTATTTTTTTCCTCTGGTTTCACAAACTGTTTCCTGTGTTGTGTATTGATATCCCCAGGAAGGCATTCTTTGTCAGGAAGAAAATTAAATTGAGTGGCAGCGTTTGACACCAGGTTTATGGGTAATCAGTGATTAAGTTACATCTGAGAAGCATTTGGCTCCCAAAGAGAGAAACGGTATATTCTAAATATGCTCTAGTCTACTTGAAGGTCTTTTGATGTGGGGGGAGTGTTATAGGATCGTAGTTAATACCTTATGATTAGGTCAAAGTTTGTCTTTCAAAGAACAGGATCTCAGCAGGAGCAGAGGTAATATGGCAAGAAATACAATTATTGTGCTAGTTTGGGGGGTTCGGGGGGATGGTTTGTTTTGGGCACTTTTTTCTTTTTTTTTTTTTTTTTGGGNCAGTTAATGTCCCATGTGGGAGATGATGCTATCGGGATCTTGGAGTAACTTTGGCACCACCCAGCATGCCCAAAGCGTATTCAAGAACTGACAGCCAGGCTATGGTCATTAACCACATACGGCCAGCAAGTCCCTTTGTGAGGGCAGCTTCATTTTCTGTAACATGGGAAGGTTCAAAATTAATTAGGTAATGAGTGTTCTATTAGGGGGTTTATATGTTTTCCTAAGTTCTGCAAAAATTATATGTGGAGATCATCCTTGTCTTTTCCTACAGTCTGGCCAGGGTAAAAGGAGAAAAGCTGTTAAACTATTTGCTATACACCTTTTTTGGCTCATCAAGGCAGAATCATGTGTACAGTGCTGAGCTTCCAACCTTTAATTTCACAATTAGCCATAGCAGGATTGCTTGTACCTCCATTTACTATTCAAAGGTTCACAATTTTAGGACTGAATAGCTGAATTTCTTCTGCCTTGAGTCCTGATTCTGCAAACAGTTCTTCTCAAAAGGGGATTTTGTGCACATCAGGCACTTGATTTGCTTTTCTGTCTTTTAGTTATAACCCTGAAAACTACCTTGATGACTATGGCCTTGTGATACAGCAATGCGCACGCTGGTTTTTCTTTTTGGGTTGGTTGTTGCTTTGGGTTTTAGTTTGGCTCATTTTCTAGAAGCTACTAGCCCAAATTGGTTTAGGAATTGCAAAAAGACTGCTTTAGTGCTCTAAGCACCAAAATCTCAGCCCAGCAAAACTCTTAGGCATAGGTTTATCTTTGAGCATGTGCTTTGGTTTCCTTCATGCAAAATGGACTTTTGGGAACCCCTGAGGGTTTTATTCAACTCCAGCCACATTTTGGGGCCAGTAGCACACCTGGAAGTGGTGTATTTAGCTATGTATGGCAACGCTGGGCTGTGTTTTCTTTCCCTGAATATGGGGACTGGGACACAATTTGAGCTGAAAGGTGTGTTATTCTTACAGGCTGTCTACGGTATTTAGGATTGAAGGGCACTCTTCTCCCTAACTGTGTTGTTTATTGGCAGTGCTGCTAATGCAGCTGTCTCCAGCTCACCAGTGAATGAATGAGAGGAGCTTGGAAGTGGTTTATGTCCACTCAGACAGCAGCTCTGAGATGAGAAAGAAAGAAAGGAAACATGCAGTTGCAGAGCAGTTGCTTTGCACAGAGATAAAAAAGCTGCTGCAGACTGTTCTGCCCAGGATGGAGATGGTAGCCTGAAAAAGCAGAAATAAAAGTAGTTTGGGACTTGGTTTCATTTCAGCTGGTGCCAAAATCAGTATTTGGATGTGAATGAGTGATAGCAGGTCTTATATTCCTGCAGAAGGCATTGATTGGGATGAGAGATTTGGAAACACATGCTGCTTTTGCTTTGCTTAAAATCAGAAGTCAGGTCACAGCGCCTCTCTGTGCCTCAGTTTCTCACAAAATAAAGGGGAGACAATACTATTTGTTGCATTAATGTGGTCTTTGGGGTTGGATTTACCCCCCATAACACACGAGTTAATCATGTGGCAGTCTCTCTGTAGGTAATAGAGACAGAAGAACCTCCAGAGAGCAAATGAGCCCAGCTGAGATCTGAATTGCTCTCTGGAGTTTCATCTCTGTCCAGTGGCTAGAGAAGACAGTTAAGACAACTGTACTTCCCTTTTAGGCGTCTTGATTAAATGCCTGCAGGACAGTGGAATGAATCAAGATCTTGAGAGCTACAGATGTTACTGAATTTACACTGCCTGAAGTATTTTCACTGGCTATGCAGGAATTTTGCAAGTGTAATATGCAAAAGACCCTTTTCTTGGAGGCACCCGGAGAGAGTGCCATCCACATGGTTAATCTCTCCTAGTATCCTGTCGCTTCTGGAGGCTTATGCTAAAATCGTCATAAAGAAGAGAATTTTTTCTATTAACATGCAACCAGCATTGCATTTCCAAGTGCTAGGTGTCATTTGGGGTCATTAGACTGCTCTTCTGCTGCAAACCTGGGGAAAATTGTGACTGACCTCATGCAAAACTAGGGCTGGGATATTAGAAATCATAATTCATAATTAAGCAGTGCCCTGAGCACTGCAGTTAATTAAAAGGTGTTTTTATTGGAGGGGGGTTTGTTGTTGTTGTTTTGGCTTTTTGTTTAAAGAGTCTGAGTCTATTTCTTTTTGGAAGGCTTGCCTAAGCACTTTCTAACCATTATAATGTCATTATATATGAGATTCATTACATTAGAGACATTAGGGGAGATTAAAAAGGATCTATTGGAGGCATTGGCTGAAAAGAAAGGATAAAGACTAGTTGCAGTTTGAGCTTTTATTATGTGGCTTGAAACAAATGCTGAAATATTGTATTTAAGCTAAGTGTGTTTGTTGGAGGGAGCATTAGGAGGGAAAGCAAAGCAGCAAATACCACTCTCACCATTAAAGAAAGAAATCACAATGGCTGGGAACAGTGTGTTAATTAGCAAACTAATTTCCTTGTACTTTAAGTGCATAACAAGTTTTAAATGCCTTCCGAATGGCGTGATATCAATTGCATTTTGTTCTTTGAATGTAATTGTTTCCATGGCAATGCCGTGTTCTGCTGTACATGGATTATGTCTGTAAAGTCTTCCAGTCATTTATGGGAAGTCTGTATTAGCTTAGCAGCTGACCTGTATTCAGGTTATATTTTACTTTTGTTGCAGTTGTTTTACAAGCAAATGAACAACAAAAAAAAAAGTCACTGGAAATGGGCCAGATCCTCAGACAATCCCATTTGGCTTTTAGTGGAGCTGTGCTGCATTACACCAGCCCCTGTTCTTTTGAATATCTTCTTTATATATGCAGGAAAAAGGGCCGCAAATGTCATTTCCCTGCTATTATAGACCATCGTTCAGGTCACTTTTAATCTGCTGCCTAGTGAGATGCTATCAAGTAAACTCTTATTCCTCAGGGAGAGCAGGTAATGCCAGGGCATTGCTGTAGGACTGCCAGCTGCTGCTGGGCAGCTGTAAAAGGCCAAGAGGGGACCGTTGCCTGCGTGGGGCAGGAGTCACTGTTTGCAGGGTGACCTCGGTGTTCCTGTTAGTGGGAGGGAAAAAGTCATGCAGGAAAAGGGCTAACCCACCAACTTCTCTGGTCTCTTTTTGAGCAAAGCAGCAGCACATCCCCTTTACTCTGCCAGCTGTGCCTTTCCTCCTTGGCTTTTACATGAGGTGCTGTAATTACACCTTGCTCAGAATCCCTTTACCTTTTCCCATGTACGTTAGATTTTTTTTTTTCTTCTGGTGTCAGAAAGAATAGTCTGTGTTCAAGAATTCACTAGAAGCCTGTGCTTTTCAGCTTGGCATTTGTTGGATTTCCCCTCACCCCATTTTCTAACAGTCATGAAGTTCAGTGTTACAAAATACACTATCTACTTCAGGAAGAAGGGCCAAATACCTACATTAAGGTATTGAAGGGCTGAGTTCAAGTCCTAGCTATGGCACAAGCTACTTGTGTAGCCTTGGGTAGATTAGATAGTCTCATAGCCTTGGTTCCCATTGTGTAACCCATTAATTTTTCATTTACATCACCATTTATCAGTCCTTTCTAGTCCAACAGGACTGATTGTTTACCACTCTGTATTGATGCAGCATTTAGTAGAAAGGAGCTGGAGATCTTAATACCGTGGCTCTCGCCAGGAAAAAAATATTCTGTATTGGCATTTCATTTACTCATTTTATAATTTACAGGCTTCATGCAAGATTCAGTCTCCCAAAACTGGCACCAGCTGGACACTATGGTGTCTACTGTATTTTGGCTTTCTCTTTTTCATTTAGAAATATGAGGTAGTTGCATTAATCAGTTTGTTTATATAATTATAAAAGATTAAATAGAGGAAATACGTAGCCAACTCAGGGAGCAAATGGAAACGTTTATACAGAAGGCTCAGCAGTTTCTAGTTTAGTGCATGTTTTCTTTCCCATTTACCTTTGTTTGCTCAAGACAAAGACATCAAACAAAATCCTGACCTTGAAGAAAGACTCATGTGTGTGACACAGCATTCAGGAGAAATGTAGCCTCTAAAAAAAGTGTTGCATAAATGCTTGTGTCAGAGAGGAATTAAACTCTGTTTGGGAGTGGAGGAGAAAATAAAAGAGACTCAATTTTACCTTTGCACCATATAGCTCCCGGACCAACATGCCTCCTTACATCAATAGTCTTTAATCTTTATTTGCATTCAGTTGTTCTTTGTGTAGTGTGTTTTCTTGTCTTTTATTTAGACGCAGGTGCTCATGTTTATGACTCAGTTCTACATGAGGTGAGGCATAAAGATGTAGTAAGGACAGTCCTTGCCCTCAAGCATCTGCTAATGATAAGACAAAATAGAGGGGGAACAAAGTAAAAGTTATCTCTGTTTTACATGTAGGAAACTAAACTGTAGAGAGATTGAGTGATCTGCCCAAGGTCCCATAGAAATGTCATCCAACGTTGGGAAGGCAGAGTTCACGCACTGGGTAGACTGCGCTATCACAATTTGTAGCTAAATATTCAACATACTGGAGATTTAAGATAGGCAGTCAGTGGTGTCCAGGCACTAAACTGCTAGAAAGGTACTTATGCTTCAGTGACATAAATGTGAGGTAGAGCCAGAGGGCCTTTTTCACCTTCTGCCAAGTATTGTCCAGGTATTGAGTTCAAAGCCAGTCACAAGAGCTCCTGCAATGCCTGAACACACAGCACTTGGTTATAGAGCGTGTGAGTAATTTGTAGGAAGCAAGAAATCTAGCAAACAGCTCTTCCTTTCATGCTTGGGTAAAATATTGATCATCTCTAAAATATGAGGCAGCACCCAGATATTGCCCAAAGGATGTCGCCTGAGGGGATTTCAGGGCATTTCTCCCTGCCTCTGGAATTCTCCCTGAAAACGTTCAACCTGGAATCAAAAAAGGCTCCATTCTGGGAATAGACCTGACTTTCATCATTTCTGCTAGCTGGTAGTGTAAAAAAGTATTACAAGCAGAGAAATTGAAGAAACCCTTGGTTTAAGAGCTGTTTATATGGCCAGACTCTAGTTAACTATGCTTAGTGTAAAGACAAATGAGAGCTAGCATTGTCTAAGACCATCACTCTGGTCCCTCTAACTCAACACCAGCCGGGTTATGTTAGCTCTTATAATACCTGGCCCTGGGAAGTGTTAATGGACTGACAGCCAGTGAAGAGCTGTTGGAAAAATGGACTTTTAGTTCAGCAGTCAAAATGGTTGTCCCAGACAATCTGTTTTGTTCTTTTAGGAGAATGGAGAGAACAAAATAGAAAAAAAAAAATTTATATTGACCTAAACATTTCATTTGTTCTATTTTTTAATGCTTTTGCTTTTTAATTATTTCAATTTTAAAAAGAAATTTTGCTCCAAAATGAGAAGTTGAACACCTTTATCTGAAAAAAAGGTAAGACAATATTTCACATGTGGAATTCATATCTTCTCTCTCCTCCTCTCCATTGGCCATAACTACCTGCTCTGTTTGACCCAGACAGTTTCAGTTGCATAAAACTAGATTTTTGACATCATACTGCTTGGAGAAATTCTTGCAGTATCATCCTTGGCCAAACTTTATCTTGAGAAAAGCCAAGTGCTCTGTTTCCATCAGATTCTTCCTCTCTCCATGCAGTCAGCCCAGGGCCCCCTTTTCCCCTGGAGCTGCCTCAATCTGTCACCAATACAGTAGATGAGTTTGGGCTCATTTAACTGTTACTGTGACCCAGAGCCAAGAGCAGGCACAGTAAAGCTCCAGGACGAAAAACTTGCAAGCACTGCATTTTCCTCAATGGCTTATCCCACTGATGCTGTGCCCTGTCCTGACTTGGTCTTCCCCTTCAGATAGGCCAGGTACCAGCCTTTTCATGCCTTTCTCTACCTTGGCCTCATTCAGTTAAGAGACATTGCCTCTTGCTGCTCCAGATGTGTCCCTGAGGCTATAGCCCTATTGCGGAGTGAGATAGTCTGCGTGGCATCTAATTTCATGCACTAACCTGTGGTGTTTCATTCACCGTGGTCTTTTCTTTCTCATCTTTCCTGCAGGCACAAGCGAGAAGTCCCAGCATTTTCTTCTCCATTGCTCCCTGTGGGGCTCACCTGTTCAGCCTTCTCTCTACTAATGGCAATAAGGAGCTGTCAGGTAACCTAACGATGTGTAAGTCATTGTGATATCTGCACCTCACCTCCAGTAGATTAAAGAAACCTTAAAGTTTAAGACACCTTTCTCCTGAGTTAGTACATTAACACTTCTGCCTGGTTGTGTCAAAGCCCTCTGGCTCTTCAGCATCCTGCAGAACAAGCACATTAGCACAGGGGGATGCTGGCACCATTTTTGAGTACTTAGACATAGGAAAGGTATGGAGAAATCAGTTCCTAGGTCTTTCTGCTCACTGCAAGGATGTTTCCTTCCACTCCTTCACCCCCTTCAGTACATCTTGCTTGGCCAGAACAGCTACATTCACCCACTGGGCTGCACTCTCAGTCCTGCACACACTCCTGTGCACCGTCACACGCATACAGTCATGTCATACGCAGCCGTTCTCGTGTACTGTGCATACATACACACTTGCTTGCATGCACATACTGTCTCATGTATCCACCTGGTATAAATTTCATGTTGGAGGTGTTTTTCTAGATTTTGAGGTTCTTCAGAGATTTATCTCTAGGTGTGACTTGGAGCCTGTTAAGGTACTGAAGACGTAACAGATTTTCTTCACTAAAAGAGATGCTAACCATATCATCCAGTCCTGTATTGCACCCATGCTCTCACAAAGCTGGAGGAACCAAATACCCTGAAGAGTCCTTTACTAATGATCTGCTTGATGAATCCCACTCTCAAAGAACCTGTTTTCTTTCAGAAACTTTGGGAGCTCTGTTCCCAGCAGGATGTTTCGGGCTCTGCAACTGAGAAATTTCAGATTTACAAGGAGAAACAGAATTAATATATTTAGAAATTCAGGAGAAGAAAAATTGAAGTTAAACTTGTACCACATAATATGGAACATTTCAAGCTCCTGATAGTGATGACCTGAGGTATTAATGTATGAGGGACTGTGATGAGTTGGGAGCATCTTTTCTAAATCCTTTTGAGTTTTAATCTGGGGCAGATGAAGAGGGGAAAAAAAAAAAGAGGAGGATTTAAAAATAGCTGTGTGCCTTCTGCAGTCAATTCACTCTGCAGGAAATCTGAACAATATTCAGGAAATACTATAACTCCCAGAAAAACGTGTTGTTTCTGAGCAGAGCTGGTCTGGTCTTATCCATGCTGAGGAGCAAATGGGATTGACAAGCATGTAACAGAATTGAGACAGAAAGTGTGAAACTGTGTTTGAAAGCAGAGAGAAGCTTAGAGACAACCTTCGTTTCAGTGTGATTGAGAAAAGAGAGGGGAAAAAAAAAGGGGGGTCCTTAAAGTAATTGGGTCTGCATTTGGAAAAGGCAGTGGGCACCTGAGGGGGGCTAAAGAAAACCAGATTAAAAGACAGAATTTTGTGCCAAATAACAAAAAGTTAGTGCATATCATTAAGCAGAGCATGGCTGGCTTGGTGGAGCTGAGCATATGCCATTGGCATGGCAGCAAGTGACATCCACTTTGCATCCCTTATATGAATGAGTACATGAGGACTAGGAGCCAGAGCAGAGCCACATGAGCAGTGGGAGGAAAGTCCCGCCAGCTGAACACAACCCTCATGAAACAACTGTCTGGCTGAACAGCCAAATTCAGCACTGACTTGAGGCAGGACATCACTCAACCGAAAATTGAAGGTTTAGTTTCCAAAACTGCTTTGCAGGGCAGTGGGACCTTGTCCATGCATGTGCGTTTCAGTACAGTAGCACTGACATTTATGGCTCTGGTTTTGTCTTCTGGGTTTGGGTGCTTTTTTGGGGGGTTGTTTGTTTGTTTGTTTTTAAAAGCCAGAACAAAATTTGTGTGTTTACTTGTCCTGTAGGATGGGATTTTTGTCAGTCTGAGGCAAAGCTGTGCATACTTTTTAGGAGGTTTCTGTGATTTCTAGGAAAGGAAAAAGCCACTTTTGTTATGAAGCTTTCCCCTCTTTTCTCAGCAAAGGGGAAGGGATTTGGCTTTCAGGTAACTTTCAGACACCTAAATACCACTCAAGGAAAGTTTCATAGAAAGAGATGGAAAAAATGGGTAATTTTTGTCAGAAATGAGTAATTTGGTGCCTTTCAAGCAGCTCTGCTGCACTGAAGAGTGTCTATGTGGTAACACAAGGCTGTGCCTGCAGAGCTGGTCATGCCTGAGCTATGGCTGGAGCTGCAGCATCTGCTCAGGCCCAAACAACACCTTTGAGGGGTTTTTTTAGAGCTGAAAGATGAATCTTCAATGCTATGACCTGCTCCTTCATTCCTTCCATCATCCCCAAGGCTAAAAATACCACCTGTAGCTTTGTACGCTTTTCTAGTCCCCTCTGAGAAATGCCATGAAAATGGTCCGGCACCTCAAAACTTGCCCTATACTTCCTGCTGGGCATCTCTTTCTGTTCAGGATTTAACAGCTAGTATTGGGAAGCAGGAAAAAACTTGGCTAAACAGAAAGGATTTGTATGCAGAGCAGCTGCTTTCATGAATGAGATGAGCGTTGTGGTGGTGCATCCTCGCCCCCCACCTGACATGTGAGCGTGTAACCTGCTCACTGCTCACAAACATTTAAACAGTGGTGATTTGTGAAAATCCTGCAAAGTGTGTCATCAGTCTTTCTTCAGCTAAAAAGGGGTTGTTATTTTTCAGCTTGGTTATTCTCTTGATTTAAGTGCGCTCAGCCATCTGTTGAGGGCACAAAAAGACAGAAGCAGGTAATTAAGCAGACCAATTGCACTCTACAAATAACAATTGAGATGAAGTGGTTTGGCTAGAAGTCATTTTTTCATGACTAGTGAGTGCTTGTGAAAAATATATACACTTGTGAGAGAAAGGGGTGGCTCATGAATAATATGCAAACCAGAAATAAGGTATCAAATGTGGGACAGGATTTTTTGGGACTTTTCTCACCTTGCTGTGTTGGTCTAGAAGTCTAACTAGACCTGTAGGCACTCTCAAGTAGTCAGCAGAGAGGTGTCTACACTTATTAAATGAGTTGCCTCTCACTTTGGAGATGCTGTCCTTTCCCATTGCTCCTGGAAGGAGCACATACCCCAGGGTTATTCAAGACATTTTACTTCAAACTGGGTAAAGTCAGGGGAAATATGTGGCTCACAGAGTGAATTCCCAGCTCTATTAGAATCAAAGGCAATTTTGCCTTTGTTCAGTGTTTTCTGAACAAGAGTCTTCCCATTTAGGAAGTGATGTCCCCCAGAAACTTAGAGTAAATGTACAAAATTATAGGGTATGTTGAGTGCTAAACCTCAAGTTTAGAAATGTATTGGGTTTGCATGGCCAGGTTTTGGCAGCAGGGGGGCTACAGGGGTGGCTTCTGTGAGAAGCTGCTAGAAGCTTCCCCTGCATCTGATAGAGCCAATGCCAGATGGCTCCAAGGTGGACCCACCGCTGGCCAAGGCCAAGCCCATCAGAGACAGTAGTAGCGCCTCTGGGATAGCATATTTAAGAAGGGGGAAAAAAAACCCCTGTGCAACAGCAACTGCAGCGAGAGAGAGGAACTGTGAGAGGAACAACTCTGCAGACACCAAGGTCAGTGAAGAAGGAGGGGGAGGAGGTGCTCCAGGCACCGGAGCAGAGATTCTCCTGCAGCCTGTGGTAAAGATGATGGTGAGGCAGGCTGTCCCCCTGCAGCCCATGGAGGTTAACGGTGGAGCAGATATCCACCTGCAGCTTCCTTCAGACCCCATGCCAGAGCAGGTGGATGCCCGAAGGAGGCTGTGACCCCATGGGAAGCCCACTCTGGAGCAGGCTCCTGGCAGGACCTGTGGAGAGAGGAGCCCACACCAGAGCAGATTTGCTGGCAGGACTTGTGACCCTATGGGGGACCCATGCTGGAGTAGTCTGCTCCTGAAGGACTGCCCCCCGTGGAAGGAACCCATGCTGGAGCAGTTCATGAAGAACTGCAGCCCGTGGGAAGGAACCACATTGGAGAAGTTCGTGGAGGACTGTCTCCTGTGGGAGGGACCCCGTGCTGGAGCAGGGGAAGCGTGTGAGGAGTCCTCCCCTTGAGGAGGAAGGAGCAGCAGAGACAACTTGTGGTGAACTGACCGCAACCCCCATTCCCCTTCCCCCTCCACTGCTGGGGAGGGAGGAGGGAGAGAATTTGGAGTAAAGTTAAGCCCAGGGAGAAGGGAGGGGTGGGGGGAAGGTGTTTTAAGATTTGATTGGTAATAAATTGAACTCATTTCCCCTAGTCGAGTCTGGTTTGCCCGTGATGGTAATTGATAAAGAGCCTTTCATTAGATTTTCTCTCCCCTGTCCAGCTGAGGAGGGGAGTGATAGAGCGGCTTTGGTGGGCACTGGCATCCAGCCAGGGTCAACCCACCACAAGAAACAAGCAAAAAGGACAGCAGATAGCAAATATTTCTGTGCATTCACAAAAGCCTCTTTATTTTTTCTTTTCATAGTGGGCAATATTATTGAAACTGACATAATCTACAACCTAGAACAGACTTTTTAAGTGAAGTGGTTGAAATCAAAGGGTATCTAAGATTTTTTTTTTTTTTTTTAAATAGTGCTTTCTGGTAAAGCCATAGTGTCATCCAGTTTTGCCAGAGTGGGTATTAAATATTATGGTATTTGAAGTGGGCCTCTGTGTAGCAGCACCATTGTGAGCTTGTCCAGAATGTCCCAGTAACATTGGCTGCCACTTTTTTACCTCTTTCTTAGCAAATTTACTCATCCTTATGTTCCTGGCAGCTGGTAATATCCTCCCCGTTCACTGTATGGAAAGGGCATGGCAACAGTTTGTGGAACACTAACGAACTAGCGCTGTGCTGGGAACTATCACAACCTGATTTAGTTGTCTTTATTTATTTGTGATGTGTTCTCATACCACTTTGGGAAGTGCTGGTGGGAGAAAGACGCTCCTCACTCATGCTGTTGCCAAATCCTCCAAGAGTGAACATCTCCCACCCTGGTTTGGGTGTAATCTGGTCCAGCAGTTCTTGTGGAGCTACTTGTAAATTTGCAGTATATCAGACTTTATCAACTGACGAGCAAAATGACTTATCAACGTTATAGTGGTTGTACTTTGACAGGTATTCAAACTGAAAGATCAATTTACATTTTCTGAAAGGAAAGAATATGCAGTAGATTAGTTTTCAAATGTTTTTTAGTACAAGGAATGAAACTACTTACATTGGTGATTTTCTAAGGTTACATTTGTTTTTGCTCTATTTTTTTTCTTCTCTTCTAGATGCAATTCCTATTTGCTAAGGATTCTGAGCATTACATTAGAATAAGGAAGACTTGGAGGACAATTTTAGAAAAATAGATATCCAAATCACTCCCATAATCCTTCTAGCTTTTTGAAAATGAAAAGTAGAGTGTTTCAGAGAGCTGTTTATTGGAAAGATTAGTTTTATCATGAAATTATTACTTCAGCACATGGTTTGAGATTGGCCGTTACCTTAGAAAGTTCACAGATGAAAACACAGGGAGAGTTGCCAATGAAAAAGACCTAATGACTGAAAGAGTGTTTTCCTTGTGTGCTTTGTTTTTCCCCTATAGCTATGCATTGGCTTCACCTGGGAGAAGTAAACAATCTGTTAAAAAAGCCAAGGATGGAAAAAATAAGTTAAAGCTCTACTGTAAATGTTGTAAATCGACTGATTTCATGGGGAAAAAGCCATTTTACTTATTTATTTATTAATAGTGCTAGGTAAATGTTGAAAAAACCAAAAATATTTATGAACGAGTGATTTTTAAAAATAAACTTTTTTGTTCTTTCTCCAGGAACAATCTGGCTGTGTTTACATGGGAGTCTGGAAAAGAGCTCTTAGTCCTTTTGAATGTGTGTGTGCCTATATGAACAGCATGCAATGATATAACCATCCCATTAAAGGGAAGGCTTTACATGCAAAAGGCAAAGACAATTCCTCTGAAGTCTGGTAATGCATTGACAGCCTTAACCTAGCTGCTTTATCAGAGGCAACCCCTTGGGGAAGACCTCATCAACATCACCTAAAACCAGAAACCAGCTGCCAAGTGAATGCTTTAAATAGGATAGGACCCTATTTGTTTTCTTGCAGCACCACTTCACCATCTGCCTAGTTTAGTTGTGGAAGGACCACAGGATCAAACTGTCTTTCATTACGTAATGGAGACTCAGTTGCTTTTACTGAAGCTCTGAATTTATGGTCCTTCCACATATGGAAAACCCTGATGTCCATAGTGATGGACCTCGAATAAATATATGGATGGATATGTACTCATGTCCATTCCTGATATGGAGACACATATTTTGGAGGAAGACTTCTACTGTTGTCATCTTTCATTGTATTTTCTCATTCGCTCTTGTTCCATTTTGATTTTGGCCAGTGTAGGAATTTTCTTGAGTAAAACCTAAATACCTCCATCTGGAATCAGTCCCCCTGTGTTAAAAAAATGGAAGTTAGAGGAAAGTGGGTTTTGAAGTTCAGAGTCATATAGTGAATTTTCATGTCAATATAGTATTCTCATGATGAGAGGAAGGGGTATTATTGAAACTTCAGCAGAGAGGGGCGAAAGGAGAATGAGGTCAGTGTCCCTTTAAATGTCTCACACAGGTTGCATGGAAGCAGTCTCAGGATGCCAAGGTTTTATGTATAAAAATAAATTCTTCCAGAAAATGTCCCAAGCTGGTGTCATATTGTTGAGTGCTAATAGCTACATTAGCAGTTAGCTGCGGTTGTACATATGTCCATCCATCTGCCTTATGACTTTTGCATCCGAGGAAGGTGCTGTGAGTTAGTCACTCTGTGTGAAAGTCTGCTTTAAATGTGTGTAAAGAAAAGGATTACAGGTGGTGGTGATACACGGGGCTAAAAACACTCATTGATGCCCAGATTAAGGCCCTTGCTGAAGACACCCTTGTCCCTGGGTAGATAGAACCAGAGTTAAGACCAGGCCATAAAACAGATTTAATAGAATTATGGACATGTCTTTTCTCAATTTTTTTCTCAGTCAGTCCTTCAATTTAATTTATAACTAGAACACCTTTTAAAATGGCAAAAGAACTCTTTTCTTCGAGCAGGTTGGTCTATTTGTCTTGCACAAGGCACTGGAGTATTCTCGCTGGAGGGGGTCAAATGCTGCAAAATGGCATTTGCATATTCTCATTGCAGTTCAATTGCAGTTCGTTTTGCCTACACCTGGGGCTGCTTTTTACTTGCCACAGGTAAAAATTTCCCTTTTGGCAGGCAGCCAGCATGAGATGATGCAGATTCAAATCTTACTGGGACTTTGCGCCAAGTCTTAGCGTGAGGCTAGAATTTATAATAGAACACATACTGTTGCAATGGGAAGAATAGAAGTACCTCGCTTGATAAGGAGTGGTTACTGTCACGGGAACATGTTGTTTATTCATTTCTTACTATTTCTCTGTTCAGAAAGTTTCAGTCTTCCGGTCGGAGAGAAGAGATACAGGCATGTAAGACAGATGCAACTTTGATGTAACACATTGTGAGTAGCAAATGACTGCTTTTAAAATGTCTCAAATTCTACATTGTGTGAAAAATCTTCCTTATAGCCATCTGACAAGTATGCATGGAATTGGGCTTGCAAATACATTCTGATTTCCAATGGTCAATGAGAGAAAGGAGATGAATTTACAGCTAATGTTATTTTTCATTAATAATTCAAGCTGGTATATACTGACTAGTGTTTGTTCCAGCAGCCCAAGAGGCCACAAACATGAGCCAGTGTGCTGTATGTGGTGGTTTATTTCTGCAAAGTTTTTGCACGTACGTCTCTGATTCAGCTTCAGTTCTGCAGTCCTCTTCAGGAGAACATCTGAGCTGGAGCATGGATTTTAGCTATTGGACAGTCATTACTATCCAAGAAAAACTATGCTTTCTTCCAAAGATTTCCCCTGATGCCCCATGCTTTTTGGAAACATAAAGTTTCTGAGGACAGGGAAAATATCTTGCATTCCCTCTCTCAGCTGTTTCTGTTTGGTTGGTTGTAAACTGATTTTGCAGCAGTGGAGAAGAGAAACAACTCTGTGGAAAGCGTTATTGTCAGTGGTATCTTGCCTGCATCCTTCATGGTCTGGCACAAGTCTTTGTCTTCATTTCCCTTAATGGGATGGAGTTCACCCTCATCTCTTACTCCCAGCGTTGCCAGGTGGCAAACTTCCTTAGTTGTTCATAAAATCTGCTTGTTGTCTGGTGGTATCTAGCTGGCTGGCTGGCCGATCCGGCTGTTTGTAAGCTTCTCCATAAAGTGGAGTTTATCTTGCTTTAGGAAATAAAATGGATAAATTCCCCCTTTTCGCAGAAATACAGGTGACTAACCTGTCTTCGTGGCAACCTCATGCAACTCCATCCATCCAGGAAGATGCTTCCCTGTTGTTAATAATTTTTTATGTGGTGTGTGGTTTTCCCTTTGAAAAAACAAAAAAGCAAAAGCTAAACCAAAATGGTCTGCTTTTTTTCCCTCTTATTCTTACTTAATTGCTCCTCACAATCTGTAGTATATCTCCTGTAAATAAAGGAAGACAATTTCATCTGATGGAATGGACTTTGCTAAATAATAGTGTTAAATTTAGTATAGGTACTAAATATACTGATGCCTTCCAGTGAAAGCCTGTGGATCTCTTGATGGGAACAGACATTTCCTGACTCTGGCCACAATAAGATGTCTGCTACTTGTAACACTGCAGTCCTCTCCTCCATCAGATCAATTCAAAATCGATTATATGAATCTAAGGCAAATCTGATGTAACAGGCAAGCTGCAGATAAAATGTAAAATAAGCATGCAGGATTGCCAGCATCCAGAGGTGGACAAATACGTCCACCTCTCCACTGGCTCATCCCCACAAGGAAATATTTGGCTGGAATACTGTAAGAATAGATGCCCTCCTCCCAATCCTTAATGTATTGGTTTTTCTTTTCATTCGCAAAGGAAACTCTCAATGGAAAGCAGAGGGAGACGGCTTGGGGCCACAGCTTTGTTAACTGGCAAAGTTAAAGTAGATGTGGTGTCCCCACAGATGACTGAAACAGTGAGATTTGTGCAGGTTGGTTTTGCATTTCATTCAGAGGAGTTTGAATTAAGTTGGAACATTAATGCATTCAGTAGCTGAATCTTATGGTGTAAAAGCATGTGTTGTAAGGCTTAGGGCAGCAACCCGGGTGGCTGTGAGCCTGAAGCCCTAAAGTGTGTCCCCAGGTGAGTGCAGGCATCACTGATTTGTGCCGAGTGCAGCAGCGCGGTTTCAACAAACGGTGAAGCAAGGACTAAACTTGTGGGCTCTCCTTTCCAAGAAGGACTTTCCCAATTCCCAGTATGGTAGCTATTTTTGAGTGGATTTCTACTCTTCTCGCTCATTTTCCAAGCAGTGGCTTTGAAAGGTGTCTCTCCTACTTTTCAGAGAACCTTTTTAAAAAGCGCCAAGTTTCACACAGTACAGAACAGGAAGGAAAAAACATGAAAACCTCAAAAACTCTCCAAAACCAAGATAATTGTTTCCTGCTCAGCACTAATTAGGCTAAAGAATAATAATAGTAATAGTGGTAATTTCAGATTAATTTCTGTGCATACTCATGCATGTAAGTTGGAACCTATTTCCTGCCAACACTTCTGGTAAGATTTCAGAACTTGCATCTTTAGAGAGAAAAAACATGTCCAAAATGAATTTATTTAAATGTTCAGATGTACAGTTGTAACAGCCTTTCTGCATTATTTGCCCTTAATGAGAACAAACTGTCACTGGCACCGTTTCCAGGCAACTACCAAGGAATGCTTAACCTTACATGGGGGTCTCGCAAACGACACATTATGCCAGGTAAAGGATGCCTTTGCAATGAAACTAGCTCAAGAGATCACATAGAAAATGTTTATTTAATCTTATTTTTAATTACCATTTTGCCTGATTTTCTCAGCAATTATTTTTCTGTCAAAGACTTGCTTTCCTTAACTAGTAGAATCAAGTAAAAATTATATTTTTCACATTCTGGTTACAACATTTAATAAGCCAAGAAGTACACTAGGCTACAGTGGTTACTGTGGGGTCATTTGGTAAGATTTTGACAGTTTGAGAGTGTTCCCTCATAATGAAAATGGGAAGATCTAGTAAGCAAAGTATGATGGGCAATTTTAGAGACTTCCATAGAGACTGGAGTCTCATGCATCATGCGTACTGCAAATGCCCATGTCTCTTAACAGACTACAGCCTGAATAAATAAGAGATTGATGGAGAAATGAGGGTACAGTAATGAGTGACAAAACTTGCAACAGTTTGTGAGGCTTTGGGAGGCTACTCTCCTCCCAAGCAGCATCTCATGAACTGACGGAGGCTTCAAAAATTAATCCATTGTGGCAGTGACTGAAATTACTTTTCACTTATTTAATGAAAAACCATATATGTGGTGTTGAATGTTACTGTGCTTCAAGTTTGGCAGCATCTTAAATCAGTTTTTGTAGTTATACTAGAATTTGATCATCAACATGTTTTCTATCCACGCTTCTAAATGGTGCTTGATGACTAAATTTGCAAATAACTCGAACCTTTCTTTGGCAATTCACTGAAGTTTATGTTTTCTCATCACAACACTGTTCACTTTGAAAGCTCTTATTACTTGGTGTAAAGAGCTGATAAAGCGATAAAATAGCATGCAGTGAACAAACCCTACTTGCTTTTTATGACCACAGTCTGAGGACAGGTCACCTAACTCTGCCTTAGGGTGCTTTGAGCCTTGATGAAAACCCACTAGGGAGTCAGTGGAGAGGTACATACACCGGCTTTCACCAGTGGCAGGTATCACTTCACTGAGCTAAGAAGGTGTCGTTTCTCTTGGTGGGTACTCGGTTTGAAAGCAGGGCACACGGAATGGGGAAGCTTTGTGGAGCATGGCCATAGAATCCCTTCTTATGCCAGTGGATCCCAAAGTTAAAAATTTAGTGAAATACCTTCCATTCTTTGTGATCAAAGTGAGCCTGAATGTGCCATTGAATCTTCATGCTGGTAGTGGGAATGTGGATAGCTTCCTCATGGTGGCACCTTTCCTGTCTGCTGGGGTTCATCTGGTCCCCAAAACCCTGGCTGAGGTCAGCCATCAAGCCATTGTAGCTTGGACTAACACCTATTTACATGAAATCACTGCTGGGCGTGTTGTCTCTTTCCCTGTCGTAAGGACTGGCTACTCTGGGAAGGCAAGCAGGGTAACTGGTGGGATATTTAATATTTCAAAGTGGAAATCACCAACAGCACCAGCAAAAGCTCCAGTATGTTTTCTTTCCCGGTCCCCTCAGCCACCAGTGGATACGGACGAAAAGTGGATAAAGGCTCAAGAGAAGATATTCTTGTTGACAGTCATGGTTAAGTTATACTAATTGACGTGCTTTTCTAGCAAGAGAAAATTTTCTGATGGCAACAAGTCCCCCAAAACCTGAAGCCAGAACAGCCCTGCTCTCTTGATCTCTGCAGAGATGGGCTTTGCTCTTTTATCTATGCCAATACACAGATGTGATGTCTTTTTTCTTCTAGCAAAAGAAATTCATGTAAGGCCTGCACAGTGTAGCCTAAAGAGAAAGAGAGATTTGTCATTTTTTTGACAATAATTCACATAGACTCCAAAACAAATGTACTTCTGAGCAGTGACTCCGTGAACAATAAAGCAAACACTCTCGACTACCTACCAGCCCATCCATCTTTTTAAATCATGTCAGCAGACTTCAAATTGTTCACCAAGTTTTATTGTTTCATAGAGAAGGAAATAATTTGTGGTGAAATACACTGAGCCATTGAACTTTGCAATTGTTTATTACTTGGTCTTGATTTCTTGCACGTTGCTGCTTCATCATTTACCTGTCATTTGTTTTGGATGACGTGTTTTATCCTCTCTTCATAGCTATGTAGATTGCATAGGTAGATTTGTAAGTTGAACTGCTTAGCCTTTCTGCTTATAATAGCATCCACCTACTGTCTGTAAAATTTGCAATAGTGCTGTGTGTGCAATTTCGTTGTAGGCTAGGTGTGAATTCTTCCTTCTATCAAGAAAACACGTTTAAGCAGCCTGGTGTGAAGCTTGCTGGTAAGGAGATGAGGCTTTTGTTTGAAATGGAAGGCTGATGACTTTTTAGAAAGTGAGAAGGTACGGAGAACATAGCAGATGGACACAAAGCAGTCGACATGGCAGGTAAGGTAGGCTTTGTGCCATAAGCAACACCTTATGGTATAAGAACTACTCAGATACGGGTCATTTCTGTGACATGAGGGAGAGAGAAGTAACTGCATCTGAGCTGTCTGCTGTTATTTCTCCCGTGTTGTTATTGCTGTTATAAATGAGTGCCCTAATTAGAACCAAGGGAATTTATGGGCAGATATGGAAATGTGGTTACTATAGTTACCAGGTGCTCCGGCTGTGTCGGGAAGTGTCTCTAATATAATGATAGCCCAAGGGTAAACACATGAGGTAAATGATGAACAAGCCCCCCTGCTCCAGGAGAAAATCTTTTTCTTCACACCTTCTTTGGTGGCTTGTTTGGCAAACTAACATCTACTGCTACAATTCTTTTTCTGTCCTTCCCTTTCTTTCCATGGACTGGTTTTGGTTAGACTATAAGGAGCTCTGGGGAAAAGAAAGTGCAAAAATGAAGTAGCATTTAGAGCAAGGATAAAGATCTATTTACCTGTCTTTCAAAGCTCTCTACTAAAATCCCTCCCCACTCCTCTGTACATAGGCTAGACAGCAAGGTGAACTATGTGTATTTCCATAAGTTCAGAAATAGAACTTTTCTTGTGTTTGTATTTTTTCTCTCCGGACCCTAATTCCAGCAGTGACCCTTGATGCCCATCTCAGCCTGTGGACAGGGAAGGAGGAAAGTGAGCAGAGACCCCGTCGGCTCTGCCCTCGCGTCCCTTGGCTGAGACAGGGGACATCTCAGTGCCTTGCTGCTTCAGTCCAGCTGCTAACATAAGCTGCGAGGTGTGGGAGGATTCAATGAGAAAAATGGCATTTCAGAGGGATCAAGCCCCATAGATGTGGTTGGAATGGCCTCTTGCTTGGTGCTGCCTACAGGGAGGATCTACATAGGTTATTCCATTTGTTACAGGGAAAGGAAGAATTGTGAAGTCAGATTAATTCCTGCTGCAATTTCTCCGAAGTCAATGAGGTGACACTACTAATTGCTTTGACATAGATTTTTCAGTCCTGAGTAATTACCTGGCCTTTTAGAAAAAATACAGGAGGAGACAGAAAATCAGAACAGCTGCTGCTAAGGGAGTGGATCCCCACCCCCTTAAACAGTGCTGACCATGAGTTGGTCTCTGGTTTTGCAGGAGTCATGCAAGAGGAGAAAGAAGGCTGAAGCATCTATATCCTGCTCAACCAGAAATAAACTGCAACTAGCAATATCCAGCATGTTGTCTCCTCCTACTTATTGATGGAGACTGCAAAATTATTGCTTTGTGATTCTTTATGTGAGTGTAGGGCTGGACTCTGGTGGTGTATAGAAAAGCAGAGTCACAGCTGCCGCAATGAGAAGGTCAGTGTTAGCACTGTCACTGACCATGCAAGCTCCAGCTCCTCTCTAGGGATCACCTCAGGCTGATGAATACTAAGATCCTTGAGCCTTCTAAAACCAGAGAGCATTGCCTACCTAGTTTAGTCTCAGATACCTTGTTGAGGTGCTGTAATCAGACACAATAATCTCTGTCTCAAGCCTTAGAGAGAGACAGGAGCTCCAGAGAGCAGTTCATTTCCCCTAAGGCCTGCAGCCTGGCATCCCTGCCTCTCCTTTGGCAAAAGATGCAGAAAGGCTTTGAATATGATTGCTTCAGCTAAGCTCTTAGTCACAGTCATCGCTGTCTTGATGAACTTGGCCATCCTGAATGCCTTAAATTACTTCGGGTGATGATTTTGCTTCATCAGCAAGGTGACACACTGGCTCTGTCACAAGCCTTCCTGCAGGAGGCGTAGATGGGCTGAGATGCAATGTCTGGGCTTCAACATTAGTATTGCTTTATAAAATGAAGCAAAGTGCACATGAAAAGGCTTCTGATTAGGCAGTGCCTCATTTCTGCAAACACCTTCCTTTCTACACAGAGCTTTTTGGCATGCTGTGCCAGTGGCAAATGTAGTTGAATCAGGTTCTTAGTGGACGCAGCCAGGCAGAAATTGCACATAGATCTATGTCCACATGTGAGCTGCTCCTTGGCTGCAGGCTACAGGCATCACTGTAGCTGCACAGGCCTCACCTGCTGTAGCCTGCCCTCCCATGCAGAGGAGAATACCGAGCTCATCCTCTCTGAAGATGGTCCTTTGCTAAACGTCCTGGCGTGTGAGTGGCAACCTCATGGTCTGTTGTTATAGTCTAGCTGCTGTTCCTTGTCATCTGCTATTTGCAGTGAGGCACAGGTTGCCCACTGCAGCTTGTCTTTCCTGCAGCGGGCCTACCGCAGCTTGCCCAAATGGAAGAAATAGAAAAGATCTAGAAAAAAGACTTTAAAAATGACAAGAAAAGGAGGGAGGGAGCAAACAGGCAAGATGTACACTAGTGATGAGGATGAGGTTGCTTGCACTTTTCTTGTGATACAAGAGATACCAGTGAAATTAAAAAGCCTCAAATACGCCTGCTGTTGTAGTATTACTTAGACCAGTGGTCTGACCTAGTATAGCATGTTTCCCTCTCTTTGATTCTAGAAACTGAAGAAAACTGCAGTGCCCTGGGAGTTTGGGTTTGTCAGTATGGCATTGCTGGGCTGGGCAGTCATAGCCTGGATGGACAGAGAGAAACAGGGACCATTAAATCAGATGTTTTGCTGGTCAGTGAAAGGGCTCCAGGCAGTAAGCAAAACAAAGACTTTTGCGCTTCGGCTGGATTTGTCTTCTCTGGACCTGTTTTTTGTTTGAAATCTGTATGGCTTAAGAAACAGCATGAGAATCCCATCCTACCCACTTCTCCATCTGTCTCTTCTCTGTACCCCCTACCCTGTTGCTGTAGTAGTCAAGTGCTTCACAGCTTATACATACATTTGAATTTTTGGTCAGGTTTAAAAATGTTCTGTTTTCCCCCAAACCCAGAGTAAAGAAAATTTGAGTCTAGCTGTTTACTTTGGGTTTCAATTTTTGCATATTTTAAAATGCACACTGAATAGTTAATTTTACCAAAAAAAAGTTATTTCAATCTGAAAAGAACAACAGGACTTCCTTTTGCAAAATCTTGACATTGACGTTTTGAACTTCTTAGGATCTTGAATCTGAATGAATTCAGCAGCATTGACACATGTATTTTGTGGGAGGAAGGGAAATTCTTGAAAAATGTTCCAATAGAGAAATTGTGCTTGGCTGCAGGAATCCTCAGCGATCTGTACCCTTGTGACAGCACCAGAGAAATCCCATCTTCCTCACCTCATTAAGACCAAGGGCAACTGCTGTGTGCTGACTCTGAAAAAATGTGAAACCTGGTGCTTCAGACCTTCCTTTCTTTGCTAAGTTGATGACATAGATTTCCCCACTCCATAAATTAATACCATGTTAAAGATACTCTAATCACAATGCTGGTTTTCTTTTTGCTGCAAGAATACAGCATGCAGCCTTTGCCTGGTGGTAAGTTTCTCCCTAATTGCCTAGGCTAGTTCCACTGTTTGCATTTTGGATTGGGCAGGTGGCATGAGCCAATTTTTTATGCTTTGGGGTTTTAGTGAGGCCCAGCTGCCAGACTGTGGGTGAGCTGTGAAAACACTCTTCTGTAGAGCTTGGCTATTTATCTTGGCCACATCTTTAATGCCAAAACAGTCCAGGAGCATTTAGCTCTCCTGTGGTCTTTCAGCCTTGAAATAGTGCCGTGGCTCAGACTGCAGACCCAACAGAAGCAATTTTTTCTGTACAGTTTCTACACGTTTTGCTCTTGTAGAATTTCCTTGGAAGTGCAGTTTATGTGGCAGCCTGAACAGCAGTCTATTTTCCTTCTTTGGAAGACAAAATCCAAGAACCCTTCAGTTCTTCAGGACCCAGAAAACAGGTTTTTGCTCTGATAGCTAAACTGGTATTATAATAACGTGGACAAGGGTTATTATTAGAAGTCAGTAAGGCAGATTTGCAGCCTGCCAAGTTTTCTGGGTTAGCATGGAGTACAGGCTGACAAGCCTGATCGCTAAGATCGAATAAGTACATACCTCATTTTCACACTTCATGTTAGCACCAGGATAAACAAGCCTGATTTTGAAAAACAATAAAGCTAGCTGGGAAATGATCTCCCAGCTCTAAAAATGTTCAGGTTGTCAACACTTTGTCACTTGATCTCAGCCAGAGCTAAGGACACTGCAAAGTCCTCCCTTACATCTCCTAACATCTACTTTTTCTCATGTGGTTTGCGCCACATGGATTCTTCAGCTGGAAGATGGAATTGCTATGAGTGGCGTTTTCAAAATCAAGCCAGTTCATGCTGTAGACATACTTAAAGATCAGTGATTTTGAAAACCACTGTAAGTGAGGGATCTGGTTGTTTGGACATACAGAATGACCTGGATAAAGCCAAGGATTGTGCAGGGATCCTGCAGGCACGGTAAGGACGTTGTGCACCAAAGTACCAGCTGTTGTGAGATTAAAGAGCGACACCCTTCCTTGCCTTTCTTCTGAAAGTTTCTTGAAGAAATGAGCTCAGGCTCCCTGAACTGTCTTTTCTTTCAGTCTCCCTCCTTTAATATATAACTTTTGAATGAGCTCAGGCTCACTGAACTGTCTTTTCCTTCAGTCTCCCTCCTTTAATATATAACTTTTGAATTCTTTTGCCACTTTTAACCAAATTTAACACAAGGGTGCACAGAAGTAATTAAGCTCCTATGAGAAAGGTGGTCAGGCATCAAGAGAGTGAGATCCAGTATTGCTCCCACCAAAAGGAGACCACTGATTGCAGTGAAGCAACATTGTACAGCAGCATCCTGACAGTAAGAAAACACATCTTATCAGACATCAGCGAAGCCAGCCAACAGGGTGGAACTATGCAGGAATGCAGATTTTCAGTGACTTTACTTCTCATTGAATGCTTCATTTTCAGAAGAGATAATTAAAAACAAGAAAAAAACATCTTAAATAAAACAATAGTATATGTCACCTGTGACAATACAATAACTATGAAGTAATACACTTCAGTGAACTATGAAACCAGACATTCACTTAGGAATGCATCATAGAATTTCTTCTGAAACAGACTTTTTTTTTTTTTAAGTTAAATGCTGTTTTATAAAGAACTTGAGAGGTTTGTGGGAACATCATGCATGTCATTCTGCTTAATTCCTGTTCCTAAGGAATACCCCCAGTATCAACACAGGCTGGGGGATGAAGGGATTGAGAGCAGCCCTGCAGAGAAGGACTTGGGGTACTGGTGAATGAAAAGCTGGACATGAGCCAACAACATGCATCTGCAGTCCTGAAGGCCAACGGTAT
>VYZW01014895.1:5386-19873 GCA_013401315.1 Balaeniceps rex
ACCGGCCGTTGCCGCCGCTCGCCGTTACTGCCGCTCGCCCCGGGCGCCTCGGGCGGCGGGGACCCGCCGGAGGCTGCCACCGGCTGCCTTCTTTTCCGGCTGGGGCTTTGCTACGGGGGAGTGGGGGGTTCGGGGGCTCGGTCGGGGTTTTGCGAAAGGAAATGCCGGCGCGGAAAGCAGAAGCCAGTGTGCTTAGGCGGGGGCGGCGTGAGGGGCCGTGAGGAAGGGGCTGCCCTGAGTCGTGCAAAATCCTCGCCGCGCCCGATTTTCTCTTGGCCGGCAGACGCTGTCGTAGCCGGCCCTGTAACTTAGCGAGTGTTAAATTTCCACTTTCAGCTAGATAAAGGTAGCAGCTTTAGCTGCTGCCGCTTCTTTAGTGAGGTTAACTTTGTTATGCATGCTGGAAAACCTATTTCAATTTTTCAAATAGGAAAATGATGCAGGATCTGACATGTTTCTCTGCCTCTTCTACAAGAGACTAATACGTAGTTACTTACCTCATTTTAAAAAAGAAGCTGCCAAAGCGTGTTTTTTTGATGTGTAGTTTGCATTTTTAAGGGTATTGCTTTACTTGAGATCAGATGTGGGTGTGTTTTGTCAGCACTTCTGCTCTGCTCAGGTGATGTTGAAGAGCTATGTAGTTCAAGCTGATCATGCAGAACTTTCCTAAAGCAGGAGTTCATACTGTAGCGTAAACCTAAATAAATAAAGGATGTGTGTTGTGCTATGTTTCTTGCAGTATTTGAGCTTTGTTTGTCATCTTAAGCAATAATTACTTCTATATATATTTCAGTAGCAAGACAGTTCCAAGGAAAGTGTTTTGTGTCATGGCTTTTGTTACTTTGGCATCGTTTTGACTGTAGCGTTTTATCTAGTGGCACTTGATTTTCCAGCTTGAGAGGATTAAAAAGAAAAAAAAGCTGGAAAAACATGAAACACCGGAGGAAATAAGACAGTACCTTTGTAGAAATGTCCCTTGGGTTATGTTGTAGACATCTTTAGTACTTGTGAAAACAGATGGTTTATCAAAATATTAGAGTTTTTAAAATGTAACAACTTTTAAAACTGCTTGCTGCAGCTCTGTCAGTCCTCTGTAGACCAACAGTTAGTTACACCCGTGAAACTAACAGTGAAACTTTGATCGCTTGGCCTCTGGTTGCCCAGAAAACCTGGATTATTGCAAACTGTGAAGTGGATAGTCAGAAATGACTAGCTGAGTTCCCATCACTCCGGTAGTTGGTAAATCCGTCTCAGTGGATTTAACTCAAAGAGCATAATTGATAGTTTGTTACTGGCTGTTAACAGTGGTAGTCTTTGATCATACTTGCTTCTATGGGACTTAAGTAGGTGAACAGAGAGACCAGGAAGAGAAAGAAGAGGAGGCTGTTAGTTACACCTTAAGGCATTGTCTCCTTTTAACTAAACCTTTGTGTTAAACGCTACACTTGGAATTTGGACTTTTCTGGTTTTCTTTTTATTTTTTATATATATATATGTGTAAACACACACACAAACACATATACCTGTAGCCTTAGATATTATATTGTAGTCTTATCAATGTTATCCTCAAAAGCTCTTAGTAGGATGAAAGTAACTAGTCTATATACTCACTTTCCATAAATACCACTAGAATGTTACAACTTCTTCTACAGTTTCAAACTTCAATTCCCACTGTTAGAATTTCACCACACTTGCCAGAACGCCAAAGAGACTTCCAAAGGTTAGAAAGCTTTAAACACTAGTAGCAGAAAAGGCTGCGTTCTCTAATGCTATTGTGTGCCTGAACTTCTGCTACAAAGTGTCAAATGGACTTTCCTAACTATTGATAGCCATTAACGATATTATGGCTGTGGTGTTTCTGATGGGTTTCGTGCTTGACTGGATTGTATTGTGGAGCTAGAAAACTTAACTGGATGGTGAGAGCTCAGATAAGAGAGGCAGTTTAGGGTAATAATGGCCAGACCTGAGCGGCAGCTTCCTCACCTCTGAATGGATGTGAGAGTTGCTTCTCTGCAGCACCTGAAAGTACCAGACACCAGGTTTTGCTGATGAGAGGTACTTCTGTTTGTTTCTACTTAAATCAGTTTGTTGCTAAATAACATAATCTTCACTTTTGGATATTACAGTGATGAACATTTAGTCAGAGAGGTGATAGGCAGAGAATCATTCTCTGGGGGAACAAAAAAGAACTATTACCCAAGGTCATTCTTTTCAAAACACATGCATGAAGAACAGGATGCAAAGTGTGTGTGTAAGTAGAAAAATAGCATCTGTTCACAGTGGAATTCCCTCTGAATTCCAGAGTAGGTCATAAGGTGCGTAGCTTTACATGTTGACCCTCAGCGGGGTTTATTGATTTGAAGCTATCTGCTTAACAGTCCAGATTGTTACACTCATAATATGTTTATTTGGATTTATAAAACAAGCGGGAATATCTAGAAATTCTCATAGCCTTTGAAAAAATAAAATTTAGCTTTGACTTATTTTAGTAAGCTAACAGAGGAAATCCTTTTCCAGATTAAGAATTCATTTGCTTTCAGTAAAGCAAATTATGTTATTCTCCCAACAGTCTTGAGAATAAGTGAACAGTCTGCTGTGAAAGCCAATGGACCATTAATGAGCGGGTTCAGAGAGTGATGGGGGTCTTTCAGACAGCAGCATGCTTTTAACTTGCTTTCTTTGGTGCCAGAGAGTATTCTTAAAGCAGCGGTTTCACGTCCTGTCTCTTGTGCTGGCTCTAGCACTTGTCTGACCCTTTATGAGGCTGATCCAGCATACAAAGTTGCCAACTTACTGCAGTGAAATAGCACTGTTCAAAGGAATGCTGGAGGAAGGTGGGCACGCCACAGCTAGCGGCTGTGGGTCAGTTGAAGAGACCTGTCCTGTGCAGCCATCTGGAAATACTCTCTATGATAAAAGAATCGTTTGTTATGTGAATTAGCGGTTCTGGTCGTTGTTGGCAGAGAAACCAGGGGCTCTTGATGTTTGCAGCGATACGTCCTTGCTCGATATGGCTGTGACGGCAGTACTCTTCATGTCTCTCTTGTAGCATCATTGATGTGGTATTAAATACCTGTTTCTCTTAGTTCTCGGATTTTGGCCTGCATGGAGGAATTCATATTTCTCTCTTGTAGATAGAAATTTTTTTTTTCTTTGGAGTCACTTAGCAATTCTTATGCTTTATGTGTAGAAACTGTTCTAATACCGTGTGAGCTATGGATATGGTCATACTGTGACTTCTCTTCTTCGTAGAAAAACATTCATATTTTAATGTTTGGTACCTCTTGGAACTTTCTGTAGAAATACATTAACTTTGGGAGATGTCAACCAAGAATGAAGATAGGTGATTCAGACTTGAAATTACATATTTTCAGTATTCTTATATCAGTACTTTAAGTTGGTATTTTTCCAACAAAGATCTCTGATGTGTATCTGTTACACTCTTGCAGGTTTGCTGAACGGTGGTTGAGAGAGAAATAATTAACAAAAGAGAAAACCCTAAACTTAAATCTTCTATAAAAATGGACATTTTCTGTTAATTTCCTTAACAGAAGTAAAAGTGCAATGGTACTAAAGGATGAGTAGAGGGAAGATATCACGCATCTGTCAATAAGCAAATAAAATACTTGGGTTTTATTTATATTTGATGATGTGTTTAAATGCTCTGGATAACCAAATGGTATTAAAAGAGACATCTGTTCTTTAGAGGGAGAGTTTTACATTCACTTCTTTGTCCACAAAACATCTTGCAATCTTTAGTTCTAAGAAAATGTCAAAAATAGAGAATAAAGAAGGTACAGGACCTATTGAAATATTATTGAAAATTAAATTATGAAATAAGAAATAGAAAACATCTTCTCTCTTGTTACTGGACTATAGACTGCTAAATGGATGGCCTTATTCAACTCGGGTAGCAAACTCACAAAATACCTATTTCTGTTTATTGTGATGGGTTTTTTTTCCCTTTCATCAAGAGGGACAAGGAGCATCCATGTTAGGTTCAAGAGTAGCAAATGGTGTGTTTAAGTCATTGTTAGACATTAGTAAATCGCTTCTGCTCAGCCTCTGTTTAACTTGTTCAAAACTCAAATGGAATTTTTCCATTTCAAAGTCTCCACTTTCAGGAAGACTATCCTTAACAATCTATATGTGGTTTTAGTGATAACTTTTTTAGGCAAAGAGCACCTCTGCATGTAGTTTTACTGTGTCTATTTCCTAGACATCTTAAAGGTATAATAAGACATGTTTGGGGTTTTTCATAACATGATCAGGCAGATAACATTTTTGTTGCTTTTTCTGGTGATCTCAATTTTCATGTCTTGCATCAGACGAAATCTGTCTTTCATCCTCTTTCAGTTTATTTTGGCTTCATTTTGCTACATGGCAAAGTTTCTGGAATTTAATTGTGTAATTTGTCTTGTAAATTTGAATTCTTTAAGAAGTAGTGTCTAAGCTTTATGTCCTTGTCAGCAGATATATGCAGAGTCTGTCGGTCTGAAGGAACTCCTGAGAAACCCCTCTATCATCCATGTGTGTGTACTGGCAGTATTAAATTTATTCATCAGGAATGGTGAGTTCTGTGTTTGTGGGGTTTTTAATTTTTTTTTTTTTTAAATAAAACACATTAACATGTTTCTAAAAACAATACTTCCTAAGTCTTCAGGTTAACTATTAAGAAAATCCAATTTTCAGCATAAATGTGTTAGGGGTTTTGATGTTTTTTATATAATGGTTTGTTACAGTTCACAAATGATTTAGTAATTATATATGAAAAGAAAGTACAGATAATTGTGTTAGGACTACGGTTCTGCTCATATGTCAATTTTATGAAAACTAAGCAGAAAAATCAGTATGTTGGGGCTTTTTCTTCCCACTTACAGTTGCAAATAAAAAGAATATCTAACCTTATAGCAAGAAATAAAAATATCCTAGTACTTCTTGGCCATTTTGAGGTGTACGATCAGGGAAATGCTAAAGTGAAAGCTGTAATTCTGGTCTATAGCACACATTCCTTTTGATGGTATTTTAATAGCCATTCTTTCACAAATACAACAGTTCTAAATCTTAGGTGAGTGCATATATGTGTCGTATCTTGAAATATTTACAAGGATTGGTATCACTAGTGGGTGTCCATGTCAGGATATGTGCTTTGAGTTATTAGCCTTTTCAGTAACGTACTCAAAGAATGTACTTTATCAATAATGTAAGTGATGTAATTGAAGAGTCGCTATTGCTCATAGTCAGCTAACTTTTTTCACTTTTTGAAACTTATCTGGTGGCCTAAATGGACTTAATAAATATGCTAATTTAAGTCCTGCTTGATAGTACCAAAATCCCGATTTATGTTTGAAAACAGAGAATTGATGTGTTTTCCTTAATGGAGGAATAAGACAGAGAGACGTAATAGCATGTATTAATATGATCACTTTTTATTGCAGCTTAGTTCAGTGGCTTAAACACAGCAGAAAAGAATACTGTGAATTATGTAAGCACAGATTTGCTTTCACACCAAGTAAGTATGTTTTACTGCTCTTATTTTTTCAGAACTTTTCTTTTTTTCCTCTTAGTATGTATGAAGTGATGACTTTTTCATTCAGCATGGTAGATCCAAACTTGTGTTTTAACTTCTGTATTCTTGTTTAAACTGCAGTTCTTGTGTGTATTATTGCAGACTGTGTGAACTGTTTAAATAATGGATAATCTGGTTCTTTCATAATCTTATGTGAGTCATAAAAGAAGTGTTATTCTGTACCTTTTCTGACTGCCTCAGTCCTGTTCTTTTGTTGACAACATTACAGTGGACGGCATGTTTTCAGCTTCATTGATAAATTTGAGTGTTTGGAAGTCTGAATATTAAGGTGAAGCCACAGCAAAATTTGAATTTGAAACCCAGTTTTCAGTTACCTTTGAACTATCCACCTGCAACACTACCACATGACTTCTGTCAGTTTCAATTCAAATGGTTTTGACAGATAATGCAAATGACAGATAATGCAAATGATAATTATTCCACTTGCATTTCAGTCAAGATACAGTAACGACCCAGTATTACATTACTTTATGTTATTACTTTATTACATTACTTTTATGTTAGATTCAACAGAAGAAGTTAGGCAACTTATGATGAAGAATGACTGTATCTTTATATAGTTCTCAGAGGATTCTTAATTACATTTTAACCAGTAGTAGTAGAAATAAGTGAGGTCCTTCGGCTTGGTGGCAGGCTAGGCTCATTATTTAGCATTGCCAGCTTATTGACTGTTGAACAGGTAAAGTGGTTCTTGTGCAACGTATTTTTCTCATTAAATTTATTTGTGCTGATTTATTCTTTACAGCTGCTGAACTCGGTTATTCATGGTACAGATATGTAATTTAATTTTTTTTTTAAACTGATGAGTGTCTGCACTGTAGAAGACATCTTGAGTTGGGAAAGATGACGAGGTTTGACTGTTTTAGGTGTGTGATACAATAAAGTGTACTTTACTAGTTTTGTGTATTGGTAGAGAAAACTGAGGCTAAGGAGCCAGATGGTTTAGTTCATGTATTTTCTGTTCCAAAAATCCCATAATCCACCTTCCTTCTATGTATTGAACCTTGGAATTTTCCATTTCTGCCAACAATTAAACACATCAGACCATTTTTTAAATGATCAGCAGTGAAATGTGCAATATTGACTCTGTATTACCACTGTGAGGGGAACAGCATATTTTATGTTGATCATAGGGATGCTTTCAGGTTATTCCTTTTAAATACTACAGAGACCTGTATAAGAAAAGTAAGAGAGATGTCACCTGCTTGCGTGTTTTATTTGTTAAACATTTTTATAAAGGCATCATATTGCTTCTGTTTGGAAGCTTTGCAACTCAAGAGTGATCCCCGGTTCTGGAGCTCCCTACAAGTACATTAGCCACTTTCAAAATTGCATTCTGCTACTAGGTGCTCTACAGAGCTTAGTGGGCAAGACCAGAAAACTGCATTTCAGTGATTTACTAGTTATTAAAAAGAAAGAAGACTTTCTAGTCCTGTAAGGAGGGAAAAAAGACAAATGTGTAGTGTTTTCCTTGGGATATAAAAAACAGAGGATGAGAAGCTCTAAATGAAATGCACTTTATATGTGTGTTACTATTGATACTAGAAAGCTTATTCACTGCCCTTATCAACAGAGGTGTTCCTGCAGAAGTTTAATCCTTGACTGACATAGCTGTTACCAGCACAGTTTGTAATGTAGTTGCAGATTATGAACACGTGCAGATTACGGACACATGAGAAAACACAATTGAATTGCTGTGGCTTAACAAGTTACCATTTCTCATAGGAGCCTTGAAATTGGTAATAAATGAACCTCTTTCCTCCCCGTGTAGTAGAGTACTTCCTCCACATTCAGCCTCTAGCAAAGGTCTACCTATCCCCCTGTCACGTGCTGGCCACTCCCCAGATTTAGCACCCTCAGCGGATAATGTTTTCTTTTTGGCTTTCCACATTGCACAGCGTGCTTTTTTTCCTACCAGGCTGCACACAGTGGTAGCATATTTCTCCTGGAGAAACTGGCTGCCCATGGCCTGGACAGGCATACTCTGTGCTGGGTTAAAAACTGACTGGGTGGCCGGGCCCAAAGGGTGGTGGTGAATGGAGTTAAATCCAGTTGGAGGCTGGTCACGAGTGGTGTTCCCCAGGGCTCAGTGTTGGGGCCAGTTTTGTTCAACATCTTTATCAATGATCTGGATGAGGGGATCAAGTGTACCCTCAGCAAGTTTGCAGATGACACTAAGCTGGGAGGAAGTGTTGATCTGCTTGAGGGTAGGAAGGCTCTGCAGAGGGAGCTGGACAGGCTGGACCTATGGGCTGTGACCAATTGTATGAGGTTCAACAAGGCCAAGTGCCGGGTCCTGCACTTGGGCCACAACAACCCCATGCAACACTACAGGCTTGGGGATGAGTGGCTGGAAAACTGCTTGGCAGAGAGGGATCTGGGGGTGTTGATCGACAGTCGACTGAATATGAGCCAGCAGTGTGCCCAGGCGGCCAAGAAGGCCAACGACATCCTGGCTTGTATCAGGAATAGTGTGACCAGCAGCACCAGGGAAGTCATCCTTCCCCTGTACTCGGCACTGGTGAGGCTGTACCTCGAGTACTGTGTTCAGTTTTGGGCCCCTCAGTACAAGAAGGACATTGAGTTGCTGGAGCGTGTCCAGAGAAGGGCAACGAAGCTGGTGAAGGGTCTGGAGCACAAGTCTTATGAGGAGTGACTGAGGGACCTGGGGTTGTTTAGCCTGGAGAAGAGGAGGCTGAGGGGAGACCTTATTGCCCTCTACAACTACCTGAGAGGAGGTTGTAGTGAGGTGGTTGCTGGTCTCTTCTCTCAAATAGCACGTGATAGGACAAGAGACAATGGCCTCAAGTTGTGTCAGGGGAGGTTTAGATTGGATATTAGGAAAAACTTCTTCACGGAGAGGGTTGTCAAATATTGGAACAGGCTGCCCAGGGAAGTGGTTGAGTCACCATTCCTGGAGGTATTTAAAAGACGGGTAGACGAGGTACTTAGGGACATGGTTTAGTAGTGGACAGGTACAGTTGGACTCGATGATCTTAAAGGTCTTTCCAACCAAAAGATTCTGTGATTCTGTGATATGTCGGGTACCTAGCACAGATTCCTCCAGCCCTCTACCCAGCGTCTCTTGTTTCATTGTTTCCCTTGCATCCAACACTCGTGCAGTTATGGTTTCCTTAGCTTTTCTTGTCCCTCTTTATTTGGAAGATAATGTGGATGTCCAGTCTGGAAGATGGATCTGCTTGTGGGAGCTGGGAAAGAGTCACAGGTGCTGGAGAGAGAATGATAAGGCAGAAATGGGATTGATGTATATGCCAGTCACCCAAAACAAAGTTGGATCTGGTCTATAACCATGACAGGTTTAAAGCACTTTCAGATAAGTTAATTCACCATGGGATGTGGTGGAATAAACACATGTGCATAATTGGTATCTGTGCTTCAAAGGACAGGCATTAAGTTGAGAATAATAGTGCAGCAATACCAGCAACTCCTCTTTAGTTTAGCTTGGTTTGCTTGTTAAGTCTGTTGCTGTCATTCTGTCAAAAATGCTCCTTTGCTAGTATAACTTTTTGTGTATGGAGTATTCATAAAATATTCCTAGTGCATATATTCTTTAAGTCCTTTACTGTCTTTAAATTCTGTAACATCTTCTGACTTCTTTAGCACCTGAACTACTAGGTTAGTTACTGTTTGTAAGGAAGGAAGGAAACAGTAGAAGGTTCAACTTGCATCTTGGCAGGAGTACAAAGGAACTGAATTTTCTTTTGAATAATAGCATCATTCTCTAAAAATGTTTAGTCATGTAGGCAAATGACTCAATTTCCAAATGCACACTTTGAAGCTAAATTTTGTATGTTTTAAAATTCATTCCTTTTCTGCAGTTCTTCAAGTTTAAAAATTAATACAACTATTTAAAAAAAAAGTAGCTTTGGACTTTTTTGAATTATGTCAAGGTGCTTGTTCATTTTTAATTTGCACATTTTCTTTCTGAGTTTTTAAAGAGCAACTACTCTATATTATATTTTTCCTCCCCACATATGCACTTTGTCGTGTGCTAGGATGCACTTTTCTTGAAGTCACACTAAACATGCATAAGCACTGACACATGAAAGAAGGTGAGGCTGTGTTTCCAATGAGAAGATAGTTTTCAAAACTTCTCTTTTCTGTAGAAGGTAACATTAACATAAACATGCAAATATGGAAGTAGACTAACCTGATCTTTGGCTGGAGATGGGGATGGGTTGATCCCTCTGCTTCCTAAGCAGCTGCATTGCTGGTAAGTGGTTGATACAATGTCACAAGCTTAGTTAATACAAACATTGTAAAATGGAAGGAAGCCACATTGGCAGGATGTTCTTCACTTTTTATAAATTATAGTAATCTGAAATAAGCTTTTGATCTATGCATGCAAAGTCACTAATTCAAGGTTTGCATGCACTTGGAACTCACTGTATTGTTGTAATCTTGGTTTTTTACTGTTCTTCCTCTTTCTTGGTGTTTGCCACCTTTGTTCACGTGTAACTTAAAATGAAAGTTTGTTGGATCAGGAACTATTTGTTCATGTGAATCATTTGGATGATTGAGCTCCTAAGCTATCCTATAGCACACTGAGATTCTCTACATTAAATACTTAAGGTTGGTTGGTTGTTTTTTTTAATTAATCCATAAGCCTTGATACTTTTTCGATCGTTGTAAAACCTTCTGGGTGTGACTAGCGTATCTAGCTTAATGTGAAAGAGTTCATGGTTCATAGATTTTAAGGCAAGGAAAAATGAACATCACTCTGACATAATTGTAAAAAACTAAATTATATCTTCATATTTTTGAGTAACTCGTGCAAAAAACATTGGTTAGTAATGGCATGTTGTTTGTAGTAACACTTAATAAATTAAGTTTCAAACTTTTGGATCTTTAATTTTGTACAAAATGATCTGTAAGAAGCTATGTAATTATACTAAAATGAGTGACCCATTTTGTTGGGCTCGTCATTCGAAGTAACTAAGATTTTATTGAAGGATATAGTGGGCTAATTTTTTTACCTGTTCATTTTGACAAACTTTAATACAGTAGTCCATAGCTTCAGCATTTCTAGAAAGTCTAGTTTGGAGAAACATAAACTTCTGAAACAAAATACTTCATGCTGGCACAGAATTCAACATTTCTGCTGCCAGCTCTGGGGTGTGGAGTAAACATGCAGTTGAGATACCTGTGTCATTTCATATGTTTTGTTAGACCTGTGGCTTGCATGGGAAGGGGTGGTATTTTTTTTTCCTTTTACCTTAGCAGTCTGGAGCAAAGTCTGTGTATGTCTCAAGAGTGCGAAACATAGAAACATAGAATGGTTTAGGTTGGAATGGTCTTTTGAAAATCTAGTCCAACCCAAAGAAAACTTGCAGCCGCTGTGTTGTAGTTTAATCAGGCATGCAGCTAAACACCACACAGCTGTTCACTCACCCCTGCTCCCAGTGGGATGGGGGAGAGAATTGGTGGGGAAAAAAAAAAGTAAAATTCATGGGTTGAGATAAAGACAGTTTAATAGGACAGAAAAGGAAGGGAAAATAATAATAATAATGATAAAAGAATATACAAAATAAGTGATGCACAATGCAATTGCTCACCGCCTGCCGACCAGGCAGTCCCTGAGCAGTGATCGCTGCTCCCCCCAGTTTATATACTGAGCATGATGTCATATGGTATGGAATAGCCCTTTGGTCAGTTTGGGTCAGCTGTCCTGGCTGTGCCCCCTCCCAGCTTCTTGCTGGCAGGGCATGGGAAGCTGAAAAGTCATTGACTAGTGCAAACACTACTTAGCAACAACTAAAACATCAGTGTGTTATCAGCATTATTCTCATACTAAATCCAAAACAGCACTATGCCAGCTACTGGGAAGACAAATTAACTCTATCCCAGGCAAAACTAGGACACCCTGTTTTACCAAACTAATGCTTTAAGCCATGAATTATAAAACACACATTTTTTACTTATGAATTATGTGGTCAATTTCATGATCAGTGCACAAGGATGATTGAGGTGGCATATAAATGGCTTGCAAGTGTAATAGTAAATAGAGAATCTATGAGTAAGAGGACTGTAAGTGTGGAGATTCTGTGAAGTAGGCTAAATGACAGTTTTACGTAGTCAAAGAAAGATGTTTTGCTTTCTTCACACTAGGCATGCACCTGTTTGTGTTATGGGCAAATAAACAGGCTGACTTGGATGGGGAAAGAGTGAGAAACTAAATAGGATCCAGTGGCATTGTGACAGCTATGGAGAAAAATAAGACTATGAAAAAAATTTAAGCCTTCATAAATATATAGTGGTAGGGTTTTTTTGATACAGCATATGTCAGAAGGGTGTTGCTTTTCTAGTGTCTTTCTGCAGCTCTGCTTCCCTCAGTGAAAAGTAAGATGATGCGCTATAGGAAGGGACTTGTGGGAGGCATAAAGTCTGTAAGTATAACATAAACTGGGAAAATACCTTTAGGATCTTTATTTCCTTCTAGGGGGAAGATTTGCACTTTCAAAATGCTGCTGGCCAGTAACATGAAAAGTATGGATAATTTTCCATTGTATTTTATCCTAGTTTATAATGATCATATATATGACTTCTCTGTAAATGTTTGCATGCTTCAGAAAGCATCCACTTTTTACCTTGTGGCAGAACTAGCCATAAATGGGGGAGATAAACATATTTAAACCTGCACAGCCTGTTCTCATTCATTGGGAGTAAGCCCTTAGGAGACAGGAAGAGTCTTGGACCGTTGCTTTGGGATCAGTTACATGTTGCTGATGATTTGTTGTGGAGGTGGGTTTCTACAGGGATTCTACTGCTGGTGTGGGACAGGAAAAAGGAGCAAGAGAATTTCAGGATTAGGAAGAGCCTCTCAGTATTGGTTGGTTTTTTTTCTGTTGTGCAGCTGGCATTTATAACTACAGAGAGTGCCAGTGCTCCTGATGTTGCTTCTTTTTTCTTATTTTTTCTTTTTTTAATACAAGCAACAAAAGTGAAGTCTGAAACTATCCAGGCTTGCTAATATTTATAATTATCATTACATATTACATTATCGTAACAGAACATACAGGTATTCAAAAAGCCACTGTTATTGCTCAGGTACTGCTCTGATGAGAGCTCCTTTCTGTACTGCCCATGCCATGACTAAATATCTCTCATGTCTCCTTGCAATGGAAATTGTGTGGGCAGTATAGTTTTCATTTGGATTAAGTTTTGGTACTTTGAAAAGATTGGGAAAGAGAGGTTAAATTGAAAGTGTGAGTTTGTTTTATTTCTTCATAAGTTTGGTGGTAATTATAGCATTCAGGTTCAGCAGACTGTCCCTATTGTGTTTGTCAAAGTACAGTTGTTAAATAGCCTCTGAGGAAGTGGGAATGATGACAAAGCTTCCCGTAATAAACTTAAAGATATCACTTTGGTAAGCTAGAGCATTGAGAATTTTTTTTCCACTTTCCTGTTCTGGATTTTTTTTTTTGTCAGCTGAAATCTATTGACAGACTGTTTCCCTGAAAACTACTAATCATTATTCTCTGCTTTCTTATTTTTTCTAGGAGAAGGAAAATTTCTAAAGACAGCTTTGTGTTTTTCTTACCTTATTTGTGTCAGTGTAATAGCAGATTTTTGTCCTGAGCTGTCTGCTTTGGAGAAGCAAAATTAATATTTGTGTTCCTGAAAAAGTTAGGCTTACCGGGGAGGGTGGTGTGTGTGGAACAAAAAACCACCCCCAGAAAACAACCAGCCAAGCATGTCCTGGACAGCTCAAAGAAGTTGAACTGAAGCTCACTTACGCTCAGCCGAAGTCTGCTTGAATTTCAGGCTGTAATAGAAAAAACTGTTGCTTTAATTGGCCTCTAGTAGAGTGATTTTTATTTGGAGGAACTATGGTAAATAATGCACAAAATTGGTTTCTCAAACTGATTTAGAAAAGATTACTGGGATGGGAATTAAGGGATGGAGGAAGGATGAGGAGGATGGGGAGTCGAAGGATTGTCCCTGAGAGGGAAGGAAAACTTTCCCCTAGTAGTTCTTATAAATATTTAGTTCCCTTATGTAGTTAGAGGAATGNTAGAGGAATGTGATGTTTTAAAAAATAGTCCAGTAATTAAATGTGTTAAAGTCTTCAAGCTCAACTGTTTCTAACATAACTGTTAACTATCCAGGCAGCAATGTCTGTGTGCAACTCCTAACTGTCGTTTATCTTCTTTATTCAAATCTGTTATTGATACTGTGCATTACCACTTCTTGGCATCCATATAAGTGTGTATAGAAGCTAACTAAATGTAATTAAATTGTTAGACAGATGTTTTCTAATTGTTTGCAGAAGAAGCAGCCCTGTCACTGTGTTTCTTGGCTTTTGACTAGGGATAGGTTTATGTGTAATATACAGGTGTTGAATTTTAAAAGTCAAGAAAATTTACTATTATGAAAATGTCTATACAGGCTGAGAGATTTGCATTATGTTCTGTAATAGGAGTGACCTTAGAAGAAATCTTGCATGGTATGAAATTGGTATCTATTGAAAGTAAAAGTAATTCTGTGTACATTTCAACATCTGTAGATACTTAATCAGTTCCCTTAGTTCCCTTCAGTTTTCCTATCTGTGTGGTACTTTCATTTTGCTGATTTTTTTTTTTTTTTGTGCTGTTGGACAGCAAGTGGAATCTGAATTATCTAGCACAAATTGACAGTATGCAAAACTGCTAATTTCTCTTGTTCCTTGTGCTCTTTTCTTGAACTAGGTTTATAAGTGACAGACAGGGATATCTTTGAGGGAGTGCTGAGTGGGAGGGCTACTGAATTTAGAATCTGCTTTTTCTTGCAGGCTTGAGCTTATTTTGAGATAATCAGAGTTTACAGTTGATAAACAAAGCTATTAAGAAAACTTCTCTAAGTCAAAAACTAGCATGGAGTTTATTAATTTTTCCATT
>VYZW01014896.1:0-20155 GCA_013401315.1 Balaeniceps rex
CTCAACCAGTGTCCTGAACAGACCAAAGTCTGCCCTCCACAAGTCCATGGTAGTGGTTTTACTGACCCGCCTCCTTGCCTCGCCCAGAATAGAGAACTCTATCATATCATGGTCGCTAAGCCCAAGATGGTCTCCGACCACCACATCTCCCACCATTCACGAACAACAGGACAAAACAAAACTTCTGAAGAGTTTTTGTTGTGACAAGACTAGCAAGTACAACTGTTACAAGAAACAAAACTAGTAAATCATCAAACAATTATATTTATGCTATTCTAAGGCATTAGTTTGTCCACTGGAGATTCTGTGAGTGGAAAAGCCCAGGTGATGTTCTTCATCCTGGGTGACAGGGTGTGAGGAGGAGGGCACTGATACTGCGCGTCAAGAATTGGTTGTGGAACTGGTGCTGGCAACAGTTCTATGTTTTCTATGACCACAGGACCCTCTTCGAGGATCATGTCTGCTTAGGAGAGATGGGATCCACCTCAGTAAGTGGGGCAGAGCTGTCTTTGCCAGCAGGATGGCTGACCTGGTAAGAAGGGACTTAAACCAGGAATGATGTGGGGAGAGAAAGAGTTACCAGCAGCCCTGTGAAGGAGTGGTAGACAAGCAAAGGGCCTCAGATTATGTGAATGAAAAGGAACACATAATCAACAAAATGAAGCTTAGGCAAGGTCACCTCAAGCATTTGCATGTGAGCAAGGAAGCGGCTACAAAGCATCTTCATGAGGAAACCACCCAGACCCTCTCTGGGAAATCAGTATGCTGAGGTGCCTCTCTCAAGCGCTCATACACCAAGGGGTGTACAAAGGGCTCACACACAGCATGGTGAATAAACACAAGGAATTAGAGACCTGTGCGCATTTGCAGGGCTATAAACTTGTTGGGATCACAGAGATGTGGTGGGATGGCCCACATGACTGGAGTGCAGCAATGAAGGGATACAACCTATCTAACTTCACAGTTTTGTTTCTTTTAGAAATGAAAATGTCTCTAGGAAACAATCTTCACTGGGATGAAGTTCATGGGAACTTCGTTGTTGGGATGGGTATTTTGTTGTGTTTAACCAGAAATGAGTTTTGATAAAAGAATTAAATAAATTACAGACCATTTCTATAAGTTTACTGTGCTTTTGAAGTTAATGTTTACACTGCTAAGTTGAGTATACTATGGCTTTTAAGTCACAGTCAAGTGTTATCTACCTTAAATAGTATTCAGGTACTTTTCCTATTGATGAAACAAAGGGAGAAAAATTGATGTGAAAATGGAAGTAGTATTTGTTTTCATCACTCAGTAGATCAAAACATAAAATGAAAAACTTGAAACATTATAGCTGGAGACATCTACTTTATTAACAGAATGAGCAATATTTATAGGAAATAGATTCTGTTCTCTGTGTATTACCTCCATGTTACAAATTTTCTGTGATGCTTCCTGTGTTACTTTCACTGAATCACAGTACGGCCCCAGGGGTTGGAAGGGACCTGCTCAAGCAGGGCTACCTACAGCCTTCTGCTCAGGACCATGTCCAGATGGCTTCTGAATATAGTCAAGAATTGGGACTCCACAACCTCTATGGTCAAACTGTGCCAGTCCTCGGTCACCCTCACAGTAAAAAAGTTTTTGCTCATGTCCAGAGGGAACCTCCCATGTTTCAGTTCGAGCTTGTTGCCTCTTGTCGTGTCACTGGGCACCACTCAAAAGAGTCAGCTCAGCTTTAGCCCCTGTCTAATCTGCAGATATACTATGACAGTTATTAATTAAACTGACATTACTATTATTGATTACTTAGACTGTGATTAACCCTAAAGGCCACCTAACACTTCATGCTTAAAAGTTATGAAATTAGTAATACACTATGACATCTTCCAAATGCTTCATTTAGCCATTTTCTCACCAGGTGCAAAGAGAAGGAAACACTTCAGGCCTGGATTATTGCCGCAGTGACTGTGTTGTTAACTTTCTTCCTTTACCCATCACCTCAGCAGTAGTAAAAAACAGATGATGGGACAGGTGACAATTCAGGGGTTCCCCTATGAGTAGGAATGGGGGAAATCAAAATAAAGAAATCAGAATGGTACAAGTAGAGAGAGAAACAGAGGTTTCACCCACTAACGACCTCACCACACCAGATTCAGGTTCCCATCCAAATACCATTTGCTAAACTACAATTTATAATCACTGGATAGTAAAGAGGGCTTAGAAGAGTAAAAACTGATGAAAGTTCTTAAAAGGCTCTAAGAACAGCTATTTATAGCTTTCAAGAGACTAAAAGTGGTTCAACAATAAAACAATTCCTTTAAATTTAGGAACATTTACAGAATGAAAGGCTAAACAGCTAAAGGTAAATAGTAAATAGTTCCTACTATGCTACATCAAATTAGAGAACAACAGTTCTAATATGAAATTCTGTGTCTGAGGGAAAAAGAAAAGGAAGAGAGACAACCTTCCCTTTGTTCTGAACTACATAAAGATTGCTTCAAAGTCCACCCATCATAAAATGATCAGATTCCAAATGGCTAAAGCTTTGGGTTGTTTTACTTAGGGATGTATAAATCTCAAAACTTCTTAATTTTCTGAGAAGTTGAAGCAGTTCAAAACATTGGAATTAGTGTTACAGGCTCACACATAATTCACATGATTTTCATGCAGACAGCATTGATATGGATATTATAATCCTAATCCATACACCATTTAATGGAAGCACGTAGGGTATGTATTACAGTAACTGGATAACTATGTGATGGCACCCTATGTATGCAATACCTTCAAAATAAGTGAAATTCTGTATTCCATTTTTGCCATCTTTGCTGGAAGAATAGCATTACAGCACAATGGAAATTTTATATTCTTTAAAAAAATTTGTGTTTTGGTAGTTAGTAGCAACTAACAAAACTACCTCTATGCTAGAAAATTTTACGAATATGTCTATGTCAAATAGGAGTGTTTAAAGAAAAAAAGCATCACATCTTCTGACAGTATTATACTAGCTTTTGGACACTTACTCTCCCCTGCTCCTATTTCTACTATGTGATACTCCTTTCCTGACTTACCAAGATATAGAATACTGCTCTGAGATCTGAGAATCTCAGTTAAAAATACTGCTGACACACCGGAAGTTATTTGGAGAAGAATGTTCTAACATGTCATGGTAAGGGTGTGGAAAACATATAACAGAAAAGATGAAGAATTATGCAAAATCCATTTAGTTATGAATACAGAAGTTACAGTTGTTTTTTATCTATGGAACTATCAAGGGAGGAGATTTCAACAAGAATGTAATAACACTGACACCAGTAAATAAAAATACCGGCTTAAAACAAACAAGCAAGCGAAAGCAAATCCTTTCCTTATTGAACTGGGAGACATGCAAATAGGCTTACAACTGGAATATCTGTAGGCTTACTGAAGGGATAACTATATGTAACCTGCTTAAACAATGAACGGACTGGATAAAATCTCACCAGTGTCTCCTATTCCTATCTTCCTCAATCTACAATATGATTTTGCGAGAGAAGGATGTATGTCATGCAGGTCAGCAGGTGAGTTAGTGATTACCCTGCTAAAGATGGAGGGACTTGATATATCTCACTGGAGCTTTCCTTCTCTGTAGTGTGAAGGCCTATTTGTGAAACATATCCCTTTATTCTTGCTCCCAGACATAACACTGCTTGCTTTAAAACAGGAAAATGAAAAAATCTTGTTTGCCTTACACCCAGATGCCTAAAAAGACTGTTTGAATTAGAATTGAAAGTACGGTATTTTGTCGTATTTGCTTGCTTGGCATAGTCTGCAATTATTTGAAGGAAACAGATGACTGGAAAGCAGTCTGCACATAGGTAATATCCCTTTGAAGAAACCAGAGTAGACCAACACCCATGAGGTTGCCTTTGGGCCAGATTGGTCTTGGCCCACAGAGAAGTGTTTAAAAGCCAGTGACACCCAGTGGAGCCTGGGGAAAGAGAGAAAATGCCCAGTTTCATTTCAGCTTTCCATGTTAAAGAGCTCACAAGCCTGGTCATCTTGATCTCAGAGACTAAGAACCATCAAAGACTATGGCCATCAGAGCCAACAATAACCATCAGACTTATGGTACTGTAAACCTATGGCTTAACTAATGCATTTGATTAATGCTTGATTCCTAGCTTTTAAAAGTCTAATTGGCTAGTAGTTGAGCATAAATAAATGCTTGCCTGAAATTTGGAGATTTGGCTGGTGTCTCTCAGAATATTCCCATTACAGCAGTCCCCAATTACCCAGCAATAATAGCTGCAACAATTCACACCACAGCTGCACCTGGAAATCTGTTTGGTATGGTGTCAACTCACTGCAAAATGGAGAGGAAACACTGGGAATGCAGGATAATTCTGAACTACATGCAACTAAAACAGACTTAAGATGTCAACAGGCAGGGAGTGTGGAAGGGGACAAGGATACATAGTTAGTTGTGTCCAGATGCAACTTCATCATACTCATCTACATCTTCTGTCATTGTGCACCTGGCAGCTGTCTAGCCAAACAAGCTTTGCTTATCCTTATACCTTCCTTCTAACTTACCCTTATATCCTAACTTACCCTTACCCTTGCTTATGTTTCTGCTGAAAGAGCATATGAAAAAAAGAAAAGAAGGTTAAAGTTATGTAATACTTAAAATTAAAAATTATTCCAAAGGGTAGAAGTGCATTCTGCTCAGAAGCACTGACTAAAAAGAATAAAAAGCACCAGAAACAAGGTAGAAATTATCTTGGATGAGGTACAGAATGAGCCAAAGTTTTGTGAATTGAAATCACTTCAGTGAAAAGCTTCTTTACTGATTGACACATGGATTGTCTGGATTGCTCTGGGCCGGGCATGTGAACTCCTCCTTGGCACCAGAGTAATTAACTCAGCCTTGGAGCTTCAGTCAGCCCTGAACACTGGCATAGCTTGCTCATCTCTGTGCTGTATCATGTAGAGGTATCCTCTGAATTACCATAACTGAAAAGCATTTTTTGAACTATCTCAAGGAAATGAAAACTTTCTGGTGCAAAGAGCTGACCAAATAATTCACATGAAGGTCTGGAACCCGACAGTATGGAACTTATAATGGAAGAATTTTTAAAAATTAGTATTTTGAATAAGTTCAGGTCTTAAACCAACCACAAATTGACAGCTTAGGACTTCCTGCTTGTCAGAAGGCTTGTATGTTTTTAAGCCATAATCTGATATACTTTATGTATTAATGGACAGCGTCCCTCTTTCTTTTTAAGACTACTTAAGGCTGTCCCTGGCTTGACAGTATTTGCTATAGCAGAATAATTGTCCCTGGCTTGAGAGCATTTACTATAGCAGAACGTGTGTCTCAAGATACTTTGAAAGCTTTATTTTATATTGCAAAGAGAATTTGCAAGGACTGAACTGTTTAATGGATTGACAATGAAATTTCTATTAATTTATTTCTGTGGAATTTAAAAGGTACAAATCTCAGCATATTATGTGCTGTCTATTCTAATGAAAATCATAGAAAAAAAGATTCTAATATGCTTTATTTGTGCTGGTAGTTGTAATTATGCATGACGTTAACTTGCTTCACTGAAACACATACACTTTGAAGTCTTTCTCATCCCCCTAAACAACCTCATTGTAACATGTATTAAGTGTTGATATATTAAAAACTACTAAGTATTTAGATACAGCTGGCACTCTGTAAAGCAAATGGGCTGTTAAAAGATAGATATATCATTGCAGCAAAGACCAACAACAGCCTTGACTGTATTAGGAGGGGTGCCTAGTGCCTCAGTTCCACGCTTGAGACTGCATCTGGAATGCTCTGTCCAGTTCTGAACTCCCCAGTAACAAAACAAACAACAACAACAACAAAAAAAAGCAATTAGGTCTAGCTGAAAGTCACCAAGATGGTCAGGGGCCAAGAATATTTGGCAAATATCACCTATCCAGTAATAAAATAAATATAGTGAATTTAAATTACTGAGCCCCCCAAAATACAATTGAGTCTAGCTGAGGGTCACCAAGATGGTCAGGGGCCAAGAATATTTGATGTGGGAGGAAAGGCTGACCAAATAAGACTTATTCAGCCTTGAGAAAAGAAGTCTACATATATACAATTTCATGAAGAAAAGATGCACAGGTAAATTGCTTGCCTCCTAAATTTCATTACATACCTTTATCACTTCAGAAAAGGTGCATCAAAGTACTTTTAGTAGTAAATAAGATTATCTTCTGGTTACCAGAGTCTCTCTGAGGTAGACTCCCCACATACTCAGTCTTAAAAGGTCCCAATTTTCAGATGACATGTATTCTAAATGCTAAAGATGATGCTTACGCTGTAGCACAGTGATTCTAATTCTCAAATACATCAATAATCCAGTTTTCCTAGGACAACGTAGACCTTGATTAAAAAAAGGCAGATACACTTAAGCAGAGTGCCTAGATTTCTTAATCCAACCTAAAAAATGCTAACAACATTCTTTCCATAACTAATTTATCTCTTCTTAACTCATCTAACATCTTGGGGAAGAAACAAATAAATCAGTAGCTACTGAGCAATACATTAACCTATATTCAGGTTAACTAGCCACTCTGATGCTTGGCCATTGTTTTTTTCTAGGCATCAAAAGAGTGGAGATTTTATCTGAAAATCTGGAATGTTTTAGTTTCTTATAGATAGCTTCACTCACTTTTAAGAAGTCCATACACGGAAAATGGAAAAACACACTGACTGGCTGCAGCAGCTCACAAGATTGGTTAAGGAGAGAATGCACTCAAAATCAAACCCAGAGAAGTTACTGACAGTTTGGTTCCAGACTCTACTGGGCTTTAAGAGTGAAAACAGTTTGGCTGCATCTGATGCACTGTGGTTGTACACAAAAGAATAGCAGAACACAAAAATGATGCAAGTAGACTGGAAGGTTAAGTTTGAAACACTACACATAAGAACAAAAAGATGTACGTTTTTAAGGTAAGAAAATTTCCAATAAAAAGTGGGTTTGGATGTGTACATCATCTTCACAAATAAAAGATGAAAAGAAAGCTCTTAGACAAAACCAGAAAGATGTCTCAAATTTCTCCACCATCTGACAGGTGGAAATAAGAAGAGCTAGTTCAAAAACAGTTGGTAAGGTGTAAGTAGTAACATAGCATGCTCCCCAGTTCATATAAGTTTGCCTTATTTATAATGAAGTTCACCTTCCACTATGTTTTCAGTCATGTTGCTTGGATTATAGCATGATACCTTCCTGTCTCCAGCTAAAAGAGACACGAGAATTATTTGTTCTTTCACTGCTCAGAACCTTGCAGCATTACAGCAGCAGGCCTGTTGTCCTTAATGAAAACAACTGCTTGACTCCTACTGCAATTTTTCTCACAACTTTTGTTCCTTAAGAAGGCTTCATGCCTTATTTTGAGTCTTCCTTACTTTCCAAAAATGACACCGATGCTACTACACTCATTTCTTTTCACACAGAAAGAGAGCAAACAGCCTGATGCCAACACTTGGAACTCTCGCTACATAAACGAATGTGTACGGACTTTCAGTACAAAAATAGTTTTATTGTTATAAAGCTAATATTCCAAGTCTCTAATTTCACGCCTATTTCAGAGAGCAAAACTACTTTCCTTTCCTAGAGATAGCAAATAGGTCTTACTTTACCTGCAACACAAATCAATATGGAATTTTTTTTGCAACTTTAGGAGGACAACTGTAACATGAAGAGCTGAAAGCCCCACCTGCTTTCAACTGTTCACTCTTTCAGCGTACATAGAGAGAGAAACACTACAGGGAGTTCTACTAAGGTTCAACAAAACATACAAAAACTATCAATCACTGTATAGGGAGTTCCTTGACTGCAAAAGAAAAACTTGCTTAGCTGTCAGACCCCACGTAATTAGCTATGTATTTTAAACAAGTTTGCTGAAGTGTTACTGCTCACAGCTAATGCAGCTATTATATTTATATTTTAATATCTGAGATCAATTGACAGGTAGCACACTGACTACATCACGCCTAGAAAAGTGCTGATTTTTTGTCTCTGTTGTTTTATCTCTTTAATTCTGTGGATTGTGATTCAAGTTTCTACTACAAAGTAGAATAAAGTGCCAAGCTACTGCAAGATTTATTTTCAGCTTAAGTGAGTCAAGATTGATTTGCTATATTGCATTGTGTTATTCTGAAGTAAACACCACTACCCCCATACCAAATACTTATTTTGTCTTCGTTCTAGTCTTCCAAGTGAAAAACTAACCAGTTCCCTGTATTATGAAACTGTCAAGCAAACAGAATTCCCTTTTCCATTCCAAGAAGAAACAAAAAACCACAGAACTCTGCAACCATAATTAAAATACTTACAGTCAGTTAAAGTGTCAGAATCTAGTATGCTCCCAAGAAATTCTCCATTTTTGGTGAATCAAGATAATGACACAACCACCTCAATTGCTTTGAGAAGGCAGGAGAAAGAAATGTAGTTCAACTGACACTGAATATAAAATAAGCTCAGTAACAATACTTAGAGGAGTTTAAAAATGGACAGATTCATGCTGTGGTTCCTGTTGTATCCATTATATTTTCATAACGAATATGTTTGCAAAGAAACCAAATCTAAATGGTTTATTCACATTTGAAATGTCAGGGCTGCTTATTAATCAAAGAAGCAGCAAGTCATATTTGCTACTTTTTCAATTACTGCACTTAAGCACTTCAGGCAAAACAGAAATTTCCTTATGGAGTGCAAATTACACTAATCTATAACACCAGGATGAACTGCACACTTGGCACACACTGCAAGAAAATACACTAACAAAATACTAATGAAATTTTCTTCCCTTCTTTTAATTTATTTACTAGGAGAGACATGATGCATCTTGTAGAATAAGAGGAAACCACATTAATATCCTTATCTGAGTCCTGTGATATTTACAAGAATCAGTGCTTTTCTCTTCTTTCCCTTCCCATCTCTTCTCGCACCTTCCCAAGATTCTCAAGTTCCTCGACAAAAGTTCTCTACCCTGCAGAAGACTACCTGCACGTTACTCCTATCTAACTCAAACCTTTAAAAACACAGTAGTTTTGTACTTTGAAAAAAAATCCATTGCCTATTTTCCCTCTTGGTATCTGAAATGTGTCTGAAATGTGCCACATCTTCTATCAACACCAGTAATTCAGCATTTGTATAGTCTCCATTTACAGATGGTGCATACAAAGAAACTATTGTGTAATTACCACCTAACCAGACACAGCACATTAAGATGAAAGGTGTCTGAAGTACTCAGTGCAAGGTGTGTGTGACAAAGTTAAAATCTTTCTCTCAGGACCAGAAATTTGCTTTAAAATATAAATAAATTGCATCTATTTCATATATCATAAATATAATCGGTTGTTACACAGAATGCTAAAATATTAAAAAACAACATGAAGTTCTGTGCAGAAATAAAAAAAAATATGCTCCTGAACTATAGGACAGAAAAAAATAAATGGGAACATTTATATACATGTTACTATATAACCTAAAAAAAAAAAAAAAAATTATAAACTTATTTTAAAAGTTGCCTCCTCCAATTAAGTTAAAACAAATTCTAAGATAATCCAGATATTCCCAGTAGAACCATCTCCATCTATAGGACACTGAATATTTAAACTTAACATCGTGTAGAGTTGAATGCCACATAACCTGGGCTCTTAGTGTGCAAAGGAAACACTTCCATGTGTAAACTATTGACATGCATGTGCATATGCACCACTGATTCCACCCTGAATTTACGAAACACCCCCAGTCCAAGCTCTCTCAAAAGAAACTGGCTTGTAGCTTGTAACAAAAATCCTCAGCTGCATTACACAAAGTATTGAAGACAGGATGAGGGAGGGGATCCTTGCCCTCTACTCAGCACTGCAGAGGCCACACTTGGGAGTGCTGTGTCCAGTTCTGGCCTCCTGCATTTGGTTTACATGGCAAGGTTTTGGAAGTGTGGGGTCTGCAGGCGTGGCTTGCCAAAAGCTGCCCCCATGTCAGACAGAGCCACTTCCAGCTGGCTCCAAGACAGACCCACCACTGGCCAAAGCTGAGCTAATCAGCAATGGTGGTAGCACCTCTGCGATAACATATTCAAGAACAAGTAAAAAAAGCTATGCAACAGCAGCTGAGAGAGAGGAGTGAGAATATGTGAGAGCAACAATTCTGCAGACAGCAAGGTCAGGGAACAAGGAGCAGAGATTCCCCTGCAGCCCGTGGTGAAGACCATGGTGATGCAGATTGTCGCCCTGCAGCCCATAGAGGTCCACGGTGGAGCAGATATCCATTCTGCAGCCTGTGACTGAAACACAGGAGGTTCTCACTGAACATGAGGAAACACTTTTTTTACTATGGGGGTGAAAAAGCACTGGCACAGCTTGTGGCATCCCCATCCTTGGGGATCTTCAAAAGCCATGTGGACATGGTCCTGGGTAACTGACTCTAGGTGGCCCTGTTTGAGCAGGGGGGTTGGAAGAGATGGCCTGCAGAGGTCCCTTCCCACCTCTGGGGCTTTCCCACCACAGACAAGGGGCAACTCCTTCTCCTCCAACAGCTCTCAGAGGAGTCATGTCAGGGTACTCCATTGGCACCAAGGAGGTCACCAGAGTTCCCTGCCTGCGTTGCTGCGCTGCCCATTGCTGGGCCCTTGTGCTCAGGAGCATCAGCCTCTCATCACGGGATCTGACGAGCCTGAGGTTAACCCCTGCCCAAAAGGCCACCAAAACATGGCCAACATCCTGTGAAGCAAGGGCTTTCCTCCTTGGGAGGACCGAGCAGCGTTGGGGGATGCAGCTCCAGGGACCTCCGATGCCTCCGTCCAGCAGGCTGCAGGGGAGCACCCAGCCAGACCTGTTTTCCACTTTGACATGCTGGTGCCCCAAGCTCATATTATTGGCTTTGTGGACACTGAATAAAGATCCAGAAGGTTTTCAGAGTGTGTCTTTCAAAACCAGTTGGTACCCTGTACGTGAACACACTAAACTGGTTGTGGGGAGAGGTGTAAACTTATCTCCTCCTCTAAAGATAACAGTTGGATCTGCACTACGTAAACCATTACATAAATAAAAGCTGACATTTACTATGCCAAGAGAGATAGACTGTAAAAAAATCACCTTATACAGTGTAACTCTGCACCTTTTAAAATGAGTCATAAAGAGCAGAATCAACACATGTAACAGTCCTTACACTTGTAACACAGCAGCCTGCTGAGATCCAGTACACTCTGCAAACTCCATACACTCTATTGCTTATATTTGTCTATTCTGAATGGGCAGTTTACAACAAAACAGATACGTAAATTAAACTAGGTTTACAAATATACCCATTTTATCAGTGAAATTAGTTACTGTAATGACCCGCGAAAGCCATTTCTCTCAGAGTGGCAGTGTGCAATGAACTACCTTTGAATCAATAAACATCCCACACCTTCAGCCTGCCTCCTGCACACAGCAGCCATGCGGGCAGGAAAGGCAAGACAAAAAACTCCCCCTTCAGGGTGTCAGCAAAGTGCTGAAGCACAACTCCAGAACATGGTGCCCAAAGAACAAGCACGATGGCCAGCACCACGCAATGTTCTGAAAGCTCAGGAAAGGAAAAGGATGCAGGTGGGTTTGAGAGCCGTATATGAGGGTTACAAGGATGGTGCTCATCCTGGACTAGATGCACTGCTCCTCAGCACCCAAAGGGAGATCTGCCCCTTCCACCTGTCACCACCACCACTTGCCTCGAACTCCCTCACCCTCCGTCCATGTCACCAGTTTGCCCCCCTCCACCCCCTCCTTTTTGGCCCCTGGGAGCCACCATTTTGTCATCACTGTCTCCCCGCATGTGCACAGAGAGCTGTGGGACTGGCCAGAATAGCTGCCCCCAACAGTTTGCCCAAAGCCCCTTTAAAGCTTGAGAATACCTAAAAATTGGAATCTTTTTACTAATGCCCTGGCTGTGGTGAATGACCCATCTTCTGTCACAAGTAACAGCAAACCAGGATCTCTTGGAACAATTAAAGGTGAATAAGAACTACAAAGCACCACACACACACACTAGAAAAGAAAGCTACCTAAAAAGCCCAATGCCTCGCCCTGTAGTATTTAGTGTGACGTGTAAATCATCATAAAAACTTTCAACTTTGATGTCTACATTGCCTATTTAAAAAAAAATAATTGGGGGTATAGTTGAAGAACACACACACAAACTTTCAGTTGGGTTCTAAGTTTTAATTAACACAATACATTTATGAATAGCATTACAAGAGATAAAGGTAAGGATTTTCATCCATTTTATGCTGTTTTCTTTATGACAGGATCGCAGGCCAGGGCAACAGCTGGAGAGTCGATGGCTGAAGCTCTATTGTGGGCGTTAGTAAGATGGTTCGTACATTCCATCGACACTGCAAGGGATGGTCATAATAGGATTTCTGCAAAGTATACTGCCAATGTGTTACCCAGCCATGTCTTACCTTGCTATTGCAAAGGTGCTGTTTCCACTGAGGTTATTCCTTCTGTGCAGGTATTGTATTTTTGCCAACCTCACCTCCTACTTGCTGGAGAGCTCCAGGGGCCTCACCAAGTCTATGGTGAAGTTAGAGATGTTCTGTGGGAAAATTCTGGTGCTGTGATTGCTGGCTAGCATAAGGCAGAAACTGCCATCTGCCGTCCTTATTTCACCCCACTCGAAGTCCAATCACTACACGTCCTGGACTCGGGCTGCTGTTTGTTTCTTATTTTTGTTTTCACAGCAAAGGTTTTGTAAGTTTTGTAGATTCTGTCCTCACTGCGATTCACTTTTTGAACCTCTTCAGGGTAAAATGTCCCCTCCATTGCTTCATGAGCATAGCCTATTAAACTGCACAGGTGGGTACCTGCTCCCCTCCCACAGTTTCATCCATTAAGAAGATTTCACTCACGAACATCTGATGATAACCTTTCTCAAACCTCTTATGATATGGTCTACCTTTTTGAGCAAAGACACATATTCTTTAACTTTAAATCAATCCTTGGATTTGATGTTCCAAACCCTCACAGAGTTTAAAGGGATCACATCCACAGGCCTGGCTCTGATAGCTCTGTGGAAGCTATGGTTATAGTCCTTTATAAAACCTGATAACACACCAACATAGCAAAAAGCATTGCACACTAAAATATCTCCACATCTTAGTTTTAAGCAACCTGTTAAAACACTCTGCAGTGGAAGCTTTTGCTGCGTTGCTAGTAACAAGATGGTGAACATTAAACAAGCTGTTAAAGCAGTATAAAGGCTGGTCTAAAAAAAAAAAATCTTTCCCCCATCAGTCTGTAATTTCTGACATGTGCACTGCCTGCTAAAAATGGCTTTAAAAGCCCCAGCTATAGCAGAACACATTTCGCCTTTTAGACCAATGGCAGAGACATGCTTGTGTAATATGTCTAGCACCGTACTTAAGCTGTACTTAACAGCAGTGTCATGTTTGGAAAACTACCACACATCCCCCAAGTCTTCTGATACCAAGCATCCACCTCTGCCACAACCACCTTGCTTCTCTTAAAGTGCTTTCTTGGTGGCTTGCATACGGTCCAGGTATCCTGGTTTGCAAGCCAAGTTGCCACTTGGCTCCAGTTCATATCAACAGTTGAGCTTTTAGCAGCTTCCTGAAAGGGATTTCTATTCTCCCAAATTTCCACCCTCCCCAGGAGCATAGCAAATGCCTTTAAAGAGAAGTGGCAGCATGGACATCTCTATTGGCATGCCATTACTACACACATATAAGAAATGAAACACTTCACCATGATTTAATTAACGCACAGAGATACTTTATTAACTGGTTATGATGGGTGTCAGTTATTGGTCAGGCTTTTCCAAGGTTTTGTTGGGTTTTTTTTCTGCTCTTCCATGAAAGCCACTGTCCTTTCTCTGCTCATTCTTTAACTGCTGCAGGCCCAGATAGGAACAATTCTGTCTTCTGCCTCCTCAGCTAGTCAGCTGGAGCTTTTTAAAGTGTTCTATAAGGACATCGACCTAAGGATAAGGAAACAGATATAGCACAAGCCTGTACCTCACAGTGATGTTAAAAGGAACTGCAAGGTTCCCCCAAAGCAGCGGGCAAAGGCAGTTCCCACCAGCACTTGCCCTTTCTCTGTGAAACTTACCTGGAAATTGTTTCCTGATTCACAGGCCTGTCAAATGTCTCCTCTGCTTCATGTAGTCTTTTTTTTGGGAGTCCTGCTGCCTTGTCTATTGTCTCCATACCCATGTTCTTCTGAAGTTGGCCTTTTGTTCTGGATTTCCACTTTTGCAGACAGCGACGCCTGTGTCTTGCGACACAGTGCAAAGCCTCAAAGCTGCCCCAGTAATAAACAGTGCATGGCCACCCTGGCAGGTGGTATGGTGTCAAATGTGTGGCTCCAGGACTGGGCTCCTCTTTGCACATGGCAGGGGAGGCACAGGGGCCCCTTGGCATGTTCCCACTTGATCGTGCCCCTCTCTCCACCCTGTCCTTCCCATAACCCCTCCTCGTCCTCTTGTACCTCCCTCCACCCCAAAAATGTCAGGATTTGTTCACTGGACTTGTGAAATGGGGGGCCCCAACCTACTTTATGCTGTTATTCACTTACTTTCCATTCCAGATTTTAACAGGAAGTACACAAGTAGTATACAAAATACAAAAGTAGAATCTGACCTCAAGCAAATAGGGGTATACTTCCTTTAGCAAGCTATGATAAATTAAACTATTACTGTTATCACACTCTGAAATAAACATCAGCTAAAAAATACTATCAGGAGTTAATATAGTACATCAAAGTGACAATAAATTAACATTTTATCATTTCAATTTTTGAGTTATTGTCTAACTTTTGTATGAATATCAATGTATCTTTATGATAATCAAATGATTACAAAATTCTGTTATGTATTAGTTTATGATAAGCAGTACACTATTTGAAGCGTTACTGTATTACAGCCAGAAAGAGAGAGAATGGAAGGAGAAGGTAAATAACTAACACCACAGACACTGAAACTGGCAAGGAGCAACTCTATCCTCTGCAGTATGTCTCATGTACTAGAGAACACAAAGTGAACTTTACTCAGATTCTTCCAGCTTGTACAGGAAGAACAAAAGCACAATAAAACATAATAGCTTAAGAGCTGATTCTATCAAGTTCCTAGGATGTTCAGTCACTACCAGAAATTGACCGAGACTGGGCTCTTCTCAAAGCTTAGATCCCATCTGAATTTGCGATTCACTCCAACGTGATGTAGCGAGAGCTTCAAAATAAGAAATTAAGGAAAAAAGATTGAGAAAGATTTATGTAATTCCACTCATTATTTTTAAGTAAATGAGAAAATTAGCCAATAAATTAATAAAACAATAAAAAGCAAACAGAAAAATACTACTACTGATGAGAGCATAAGCAAGGAAAGTGAAAGTTAATGAAAGGACTGCATCTAATCTGATTAGGAAATGGATTTGGATAATTACAGCAAAAAAGTCAAAGAATTAGGAACCTCCCCTCCCTTCCTACCCAAAAAGGAAATAAGAGTTACTTCAGTGAAACACCTGAAACTTGGTACCACCATGTCATCAGAAACACAGTAGCATAGCCATCATTACAGGAAAAGAAAAAAAAAGGGCTAAAATATGAGATTTGCAAAAAGAGAGCAATGAAGATTATAAAGCTGTTTCAACAACTGTGTTGCATATCTTAACAAAAAGTGTTTGGATCAAAAGCATGACAGGTTAAGAACTGGTATGAATAAACACATCACAGAGTCATAGAATCATTTAGGTTGGAAAAGACCTTTAAAGACCATCAAGTCCAACCGTTAACCTAGCACTGCCAAGTCCACCACTGTGGCATTTAAGAGGGACAGATATTACTGGAGAAGTTTATGATAAGAGGAGACTAATTTTTGAGTTGTAGCTCAGAAACTTTTGTTACAAATTACACATAAGGTTCAGATATTCATGGGTATCATAACTGCCATGTTTCTTTACTAAGTAGTCCTAAATCTGCTTGAAACATCTCATGCTACAATCCCTAATGGTTGTGCAGTATACTGTTTTATGCCACTGGAGGCTGAAAGGATTTTGTTAGCAGAATCAGCCTAACGCATGTTGTATGAATTTGATAGAGATGCTTGTTATGCAATCCTTATGAACCAGTCACTGAACCAGGGTATACACACCTTCAAGTATCTCCTGTGAGTGACAGGCATTTTGTGTAAGCATACAGGTGAAACAGTAAGGCCCAAGAGAGAACCCTGCACCACTAATGACCTCTTACAACTAGAAAGTGTGTGTCTTCAAGCCTGCAACATTCTGAAAGATATATTTGGTGGTACACATATTTCAAAAGGAGAGCTCTGAATGGATTTTAACAACAAGAGAAGGTTATCGTCAGTGGCACAAAGTCCAGCTGAAAGCCAGTCATTAGTTGAGTACCCGCAAGGATTGATACTGAGTACTGTAGTGTTTAACATCTTCATTAATGACCTAGATGGTGGAATAGAGCACACCTCAGCAAGCTTGTGGGTGATCAAAACTGCGAGGACTGGTTTACAGATAGTGGTCGATAGTGACTAAAAGCCATGATGCAATCAAACTGCTTTTGAATGACTTAAAATTTACATTCTTGAACTGACAAACAACGATAAGGATCAATCTTTGTAAAATAAATAGATAAGATTAAAAAAACCACTGATACTCGAGTTCCAAAACATTTTTTAGAGACTGATAAATCTAGATAAATCTAGAGACTGAGGGCTAAATAATTTTAGCCCTCAATTTAGCCTCATTTCTTCTCTGTTGATTAGGATATTGTCAATTTTATACCAATATATTATTTACCTCAAATGGAAGCTCTTCAATCTGATTGAAAAAAAACCCATGGAATAAGTACTGAAGAAAGAAAAGATGGTGAGCCAAGACTCATATCTCTTAAATCCTAGCCATTTCCTTCTAAATTCAGCAACATATGTGAGATGCTAAATCACAATATGAAATTATGTCAAGTGCATTGACAAACTTTAAAAAGCCCACACTTTTGGAAAAAAAAATTAAACTAATACTTAAAAACTCTGATAAGGATTAGCTAAGAGGAATTAGATTCCTAAATACCTTTGGGTACATAGGCCTAAACGATTTATTCTGGACAACACATAGAGAATCACCAACACAGGCAACAGACTGCAATTTTCTAGACTAACACCCTTATTTCTGGACCTTCTTTAATCTTCAACTAAACATGACACGTACTAGAGCTAAGCTTACAATTTACAAAAATACATTAACACAAATCATAACCATCTCTCACAAAATAAAACTATTTATTTCATATAAAAAAAAAAAGTATGTTTTTAATATATCAGTATATGTCGCTGTTCGTTCCAGAGTACATATTTGGATTAGTTTTGACATTGCTATTTGGTTTCTTTCAAACGGCGTAAAGATGTTATTTTGAGAGTATAAAATACATATTCTTTTATCTGTAATCTCCTGGTAGTGCTGACAAATTTCTAAAAAGAACTCGTTTTCAAAGTAATATTTTAACCATTGTTGTTTCCATACTAAGAGCAACCAAAGTGGTAATCACTTTTCAAAATTAACTTCTGAAGTCTGAAGTGTTAAGGATTATACATTTAGGACATTTTTTAGGCTCCGCAACACAGCTTTTTCTTGTAGAGAGGAATGTAGCTGTCAATCATTCCTTCTCTGGCAACACAAATATGCTTCGCAGCTTTTACTTGTCACTCCCATTACATGTAATGTAGGCAGCTTAGCACTAAAACAATTTAATTAAGAAACTGCACAAGTTAAATACCTAAATTATTATTATGATGACAGGAAAGGCAATGAATGTCTTGCAGCTCCTTTTGCTTTCTTTGTTAACGAAGAAAAAGCTAATTATCTGCAGCTGGCAACCATGAAGACCTAGACCTATTTAAGTCAACATAAGCCTTGGACAAGCTAAAATATTTTTCACATTTAAACTCCATTTTCCCCCCTTTCTGAAAGCAGGATTTTATTATAAAACAAAAGTATCTACACAAGAGTGAACAAAGACAAATCAGGCATAAAAACTATAGGATTTCATTTTTTATAAACAATTCCCTATATTATTTTAAAGATGCATATACTATATAGAATGAGAATGTTCCTTTTTTTCATTATCACACCTAGAATTTTGACAGTTGTGAAGAATCTCTGTGTCTAAAAAATTTAATCTAAAAATCACAGAAAGAGTTGTGGTTGCAAATTGAAACTTTACATGACACTGTTCGATTTTTAGACTAGAAAGGTTGGGTATCCCACAAAAATGGAAAATACTATAATTTATATTTCAATTCAACCTTCAAAAAGAAACCTAAAGTCTTGTTAAACTATGAAATGTATGTAGAATACTTCCTTTACAAAGTTTTAAGGACACTCACCCAAGGTGTGAGCTTTTCAAACTCTTCATTTACTGTCGTCTTCTATCACAATTTCTTGCCCAAAGTATAAGAAAGGGAGAAAAACAGGAAAGGGGAGAAAGGAAAGGGGGAGGAAAGAAAGGGGGGAAGAGAAAAGGACAAAAAGTATACTTTCTGTTCTCACTTTTCTAACTGGTTAAACTACAGAATTGCTGCGTCTAGAGCTTTCAGGAAACTTTATTTATTTTTTCGTACATATTTGTCTAAACCAAAGAATTACTATATTTTATAAGAATCCACCCATGCTACAACAGTTCTCAAACTTTTCCTTCCCTACTCTTATACGGAACGTCTTGATCCTTTCCCACTTTCATCTATAGCACGTACTTATCAAAACATGTTTTCTCAATTCTCCATGCTGTATTCAAACTCTGACCAATTTGCCTCGCCTTCCCTCATGTCTCCTTCCACAAACTCATTGATTCCCCTGCACAAAACTTGATTTTCCAACAAGATCTTCCCTTTCCAAACCACTAGTCAGTCAACTATCCATAGAGGAAATTGTCCAAGTACAGGACAACAAATGAACAAACCACTTTGCCAGACAATCTTCTGAAAATTCAAACACTTGGCTACTTTTAAACCTTCATTCTTAAATTGACACCATTTGCTACTAAGTTAACTGAAGAAAAAACATGTTGTTAGAATCCTTTGAAATTCCAGCCATTGATACTTCCTTATTATTTCAGATGTAGGCAAACATGGCACAAACAAAAAATACAGCAAACTTCCTCAATTCCATCTTTAAAATGACCTCCTCTGGCAATCATGTGTCTTACCACAATCAAGGAATGTTGACTAAAGGTCTTTTGCTTGACACTTTGTGCTAGAATATTTATCACTTACTACTACACAATTTTTCAGCCAGGTCATCAGCAACACAGTCCAGAAACCTCACAGTTAGATTACAGTGAACTGTCCTTCCGATGGCATAGACATTTAGACCCAAATTCAAAGCTATTTTAAACACCAAGTGCGTGAAGAACTTTTAAACTTCTGAATTCCATAAATGGAGAAAGTTAATTAAAATCTTGATGTATCCAGAGGAAAAAAAAAAATATGGGGAGGATCTAAAATTAACACCTAGATGATTATTAAATATATTGTAGATTAGTTTACCTCACTAGATAAAGAGCAGGTGAACTTGCCTCAAATGCAAATGTAATACAGCCAAGAGTCCCACTGGAACATATACGGAAATAAAACTTTAATGCTTTTGCAGGACAATAACTTGATTCCAGAACAGATAGCTGAAAATAGACACCCATGCTTCTTCACCTTCTAAAATTACATACGTACTTTAAACTGACTGGATTAATTCCTGCTGGAACACTCAATCTTCATGGGANTTTAAGGACACTCACCCAAGGTGTGAGCTTTTCAAACTCTTCATTTACTGTCGTCTTCTATCACAATTTCTTGCCCAAAGTATAAGAAAGGGAGAAAAACAGGAAAGGGGAGAAAGGAAAGGGGGAGGAAAGAAAGGGGGGAAGAGAAAAGGACAAAAAGTATACTTTCTGTTCTCACTTTTCTAACTGGTTAAACTACAGAATTGCTGCGTCTAGAGCTTTCAGGAAACTTTATTTATTTTTTCGTACATATTTGTCTAAACCAAAGAATTACTATATTTTATAAGAATCCACCCATGCTACAACAGTTCTCAAACTTTTCCTTCCCTACTCTTATACGGAACGTCTTGATCCTTTCCCACT